>BPTQ01000009.1:41712624-41905642 GCA_019973895.1 Chrysanthemum seticuspe
TTTTTTTTTTTTAGATTTTTGGGAAGAAGAAGAATTTTGGGAAGAAGAAGTATACGGTTTACAATTTTTTTTGTTTTTTTGTTAACTTTTGACAAATTTGTTTATAACTTTTGACAAGTTTAGATAATTTATAACTTTTCTTTTAATAAATAAATTTAGTTTATTTGGAAATGAAAATTGAATAAAAAAAAATAAAGTGGTAGTGGTGGGCCTCAAATGAAGAGGTTGAGGTTTGTTATGAGTGAGGAAAGGGTTTGTTGTGGTTAGTTGTGGAAAAATGAAATGCTAATGTGGCGCTGAGATGACACGACGACGAACCTACACTTCGTTTTGACACCTTGTGCTCTAAGAGCACAAGGTATCGTGGATACGAATAACACGTTATTGGTATGCCACCTCAGCGTCACATCATACACCTCTCAATAACTCACCAATAACTAAAGCACCCTCCCTCATAACACACCATTAACATGTTATTGGGTCCCACAAAATACCCCACTAAAAATAATCACACACTCACAATACAAAAAAATAATAATAATAAACAAACAAAAGATGCAAATGGCACAAGCCATTCCAATGGCTCAAACACCAAATGGCTCACCAATGGCATATTGGCCGATACCGTTGGCACACGAATGGCACGAAAAAAATGTGCATTTGACATGTTATTCATCTCCATACCTTGTGCTCTAACAAAGTTGTACAACTTTTAACCCCACAATCTTACATTTCACTTATTATTGTGTGTTGAAAGAAAGATAGTTTTAAAGTTATTATTCTCTCAGTCAATAATACGTACAAGTTGTCGTCATGCACAATAAATATACTATACCAATTTACCATGTACGTCCTGGTCAGGAATTATTTAAATCATCTCATATTCACATTTACCGTTCAATCCATCAGGCAATTTGAGAATTTTATAGGAAACTACAGTACTTGATAAGATTCTATTTCGGTACACGCTTACACTCCGGTACAGTTCAAATTAGAACGTAACACCGTAACATTAAAAAAATGTCGTTACTTTAGCGTCACATCACTTTAACACCAAAACATTTAACACAAAAAAAAAAGCACTCATCATAACACCACCTTTTGAGACCTACTTTTTTTTTAAAAGAAAAATACAAATTACGGTAACTTGGGCATAACGCGAGATGAGGTATGGTAACTTGGGCATAACTTGCGTTTCCCCCCAAGGTACTACAATAACTTGAGTTCTAGCGCCACCATAACGCAACCCAAGCTGGTATGGTAACGCGGCTTCAACATCGTCCACATCAGCCCAACGAACGTTATTATGTTATTATACCGTGTGCTCTTATAAAGGCTAATGGTTGTCACTTACCATTTATTTATACCAAGTGTTTATTTGGATATATGAGACATGCGAGAGATGAGATAATCTTCCCCACGCTCGCACACACATACACCCTCTTTGGTCCAGCCACCACCATGACCGAACTAACACCAAAATCACCCCCTTACGCGTGAGAGGAGGTGGGGCGTAATGCATTCAAGCGTGAGGAGTGACCTCCGTTTGCAGGTTGCTCCTCATGCACTTATCACGTCCAGCCTTATATATGGTATATGAAAGTAAAGCTATCTACTTTCTTCGTCTCAAAATTATAGTTCATATTTTCTTTTCGGGATGTCTCAAAATAATGTCAACTTTCCTTTTTAAGTAAAAAACAAAAAATTTAGTGAGAAAATATTTTATTTGAGTGGTTGAAAATTAAAGTGACCCTACTTTTATTAAATTATGTGATTCTTGTCTCCTGACAATAAATTTGAGACGGAGGGAGTATATAATAGAAGATCCAAAGGAGGCAACGTTTGTAAGACATAACAAAGGATGAAGAACGCTTCATACTAATTTGATGAAAGAGGCTTATGACGATAGGTCACTTCAATTCTATAATGTGCTAGTATATGTTAGTGCATAATAAGGTGTTTGTTGTTAAGGGCTTAAAGTGGATTCGTGACAAGATGTTTATCACAAAAAGCGGATTTTAAAGCAAATGTACTACTATACATAATGTAACTACTCGGATCATAGTCAAATGTTTACATGAAGAACTGACAATATAATGGTCATTATATATCTAACTTTTAGGTAAAGATGAGACGTGTTGAATACAAGTATATCCCAAATGGGATACACTATTGGAACCCTCCCTATGAGTCACATTCATAGGGAATATTCTCTTTGTCCCCTCATTTTTTCAGTACAATGCAGTTTTTTGTCAGTTTCTGTTCCGTATTTCTGACAATTTTAAGCGTTTGGCTTATTAAACTTTATATTTACAGTTCCGCATTTTCAGGTTTATAGCTTTTTGATATAAACAAAATTATAAAAATAAAAAAAACAAAAAAAAAACAAAAAAACTAAGAAGAATTCTAATAAAAAACTAGGTACCGTCCTAATAACTCAACCCATCCCAAATATATTTGACAAAAAGTGGTCACTGTCAATATTGTATTCATGCACAAGCACAAAACGTGTGCACATACACACACTCATGACATATTAGATACACTGTATTAATAGTTGTCTATATATGCTATATCATAATGATTAAAAGAAACAAAAACATGAGTGAAGCAAAAAAAGAAAATGTAAGGCAGAATCTTTTGGCAATATAGGTAAGTTATTTCTAACAGTAGCTAAAAACGTCAAAACTCAAACTTACCAAAATAAATTATTGAAAAAAAAAACACTTTCTCACCCCCACGAGTGTGCTCAGTGACTGTTTTTTTTGTATGTGACTGATTTATGACTTGTGTTTTTGAACCCTTTTCCTATTTTTTCCACCATTTTTCTGTTCAAAATCCCACAGATCATTTCACATTTTCAGGAATTCTTTTTGACATTGTTCTTCTCTCTCTAAAACCATACTATTGTAACCATCATCATCATATTGTTCTTTGATGTTTTCAGATTCTTTTGGTTCATTGTCAATATACAATGATAACCCTAACCCTCAAAAGATGTACACTCAATATCATAACTATCATCATCATCATCATAACCTAGCTAGTGCATCATCATCTTCATCCTCTCTTTCCAATGATCATTCTATTTTAAGAAACTTTCATGAAAATGACCAAGATCATGGACATGATAATGATGAAGGTATAAATCTAACCCTAAAAAGTAACATTGATAGTCATGATAGACTATGTGGTCAGTTAAGAACAAGTGCAAGAGGCCATTGGAAGCCTGTTGAAGATGCTAAGCTTAAGGAGCTTGTTGCTCTTTATGGTCCCCAAAATTGGAACCTCATTGCTGAGAAACTTGAAGGCAGATCAGGTATATATATATACATTCCTCATACACACTAAACTTGATGTTTAGAAAAAAGTACTTTATATTGGTAGTTGAGTTAAAAAATCTATTAAAAAGTACTAAACTTTTTTTAGTTAATGACCAAAGTTTTAAAGTAAAAAAACTTGCAGATTTTTTATTATTCCAACTTACAACCACATTGATTTACACAATGTTTGTGTATTGGTTTTCTTGCATTTTCCTAAAAGTGAACAAAGTGGGTGTTTGACCATTCCTCATTCCAATATGTTTCCTATTTAAGAAAGGCAAAAGAAAAGTGAGAATGGGAGCCTATGAAGTCATCAAGTCAGAAAATTAGACAAGCCAGTTTAACTTATAAAGTGAGAATGGAAGCCTAATAAAGTTATTTATTTATTGAAACGTTCAAATTTGAATTAAAGGAGATGCTAAACATTGTTTTGTTAGCTACCAAATGAAACTTTAACTAACAATAATATGTTTTTCCAATAATAACTGTTAGCAATAGTAAGAAAAATGATGTAAAAGATTATAACACGTATGGTATCAAACTCAAAGGCCTTGGTAGGAAGTAATTTCATTTCAATAGGAGTCTAATGTTATCTTTTGAGTAGTCGTTTATTTTCTTATGTAACGGGCTGAGATATGAGATTCACCCATATCCTTTGTACTTTAAACGTTTTTTTGGAGTAATATATTTACCGGGTCTTTGACCGATTACCCAAAAAAAAATGATGTAAAAGATTAGATATGTAAATTTTAATAATTCTCAAGGTTAATTATATCTAGACTAAACTTGAAGGTATGCTAAAACTTAAAACATTAAGCTTGTTAGTTTAAAGGTTAACATTTTACAAAATCTTACATTAAAAGGTGGTTTTTGACATTTATAAAATAGATTATTGTTCGTCTAAAGTAAATCTATGTTGATAAATGTTAATATATAAAGGGTTTGTTTAACGGGTACAATACCGTTAGGGGAGGATTTAAGATGATTATAAAAAGAAAGTTTGAGTTATTTAATCAAAAACCAAATTTAATTATGATAATTTATAAGTTTAAAAAATGTCTATTAAATAAAATTTGTAATATTCAAGGAAAAGTTTGTGTTTAATAAATGTAGTTTAACCGATACCCTCAGGACATTTGTTAGATAATCTCATATATAAGTTACCTAAATATCGGCAAAGAATCGAAGTACTTGCTACATCACAATCACACAAACAAGCCCGTCTACAATAAAAGATGTATCTACGACTATTAAAGTAATTCTAGCAAGTTCATACTAGAATTACATAAAAAGGAGTCTTTCTTTACTCGGCTCAACTGAACTCACTTTTTTTTTTTGGTGCAAAAGGTGAAATATATTAGGATACTAAAAGTTACAACATACCCACTGATATGAACATGCTCACATCAGGGCAAAAAAACATAACAGATACCTCTAAACTATGTTGAACAATACATCCAAAACCTCTAACTGAAATCAGCTATCTGAAAAAACTAAATCTCAAATAGAAACATTGAAACAACCCTTTCTCTATAAAACCAGCAACTCCTGCTAAAACAATATGTTGACTTCACCTTTTATGCACCAAACATGAATATTCTTCAATATATATGTTTTCCTGATGTAAAGACTTGGTCTTTGGGCTAACTTTTATGTTTTTTGACATGGGTATGTACCAAAAAAACAAAATAATAGGAAAAAGTTGCAGATTGAGATGGTTTAATCAACTAGATCCAAGAATCAACAAGAAAGCATTTAGTGAAGAAGAAGAAGAACGATTGATGATGGCACACAGATTGTATGGAAACAAATGGTCATTAATGGCTAAATTGTTTCCAGGTAGAACTGATAATGCTGTTAAAAACCATTGGCATGTTATTATGGCTAGAAAATATCGAGAACAATCAAATGCTTATAAAAGATCCAAAAACATGATGTCCAGTGAGAGTCAAAGTCAAACTTCTGCCACTCAACCACCACCACCTCCTGAGGTGATGTTCGGTACTAGCTGCGACCAGTTGCCACCGTGGCGTTTCACATCTGGTTAGCTCTTTTCTTCGTTGCATTATCGCGTTATTATACATTTTACACCTTTTATACTTCTAGCACCTGCTGCATTCTGGTGGCATATCAACGCCACATAACGGGTTCTCTTTGGGAGGTATCGATAAAAACAACATTTACAGTGTTACACACTTTCACTATTAGAAGATTAAAACAAAATGTATACATAGGTAATGTTGCTGATATAAGCATTATAAATAGTCTAAAGCATTTTCGGAAAATATTACTATTGACTTGGAGTAAGCTTATCATGATACAATTCACCTTACTAGGACACATAATCGCACGCTTCATTTCACTTTAAGTCAAAAGCATTTGGTAAAATATTCCTAAACATTATTGATGATTTACAAGATTCTTTATTCAGGTCCCAAGAACAACATTGAGATGATGATGGACATGTTTAACAAAAACCACAACAATGTAATCTCTTACGAAAACCATTCGTCGTCATCATCATCGTCGCCCAATGATTGTTGGATGATGCATACTAGTAATCCCATCAGCTTTCATCATCCTCAACAATTGCTGACTCAGGCTATGAATCATAACTGCTACAACCACTCACTCGGTCCACCACCGCCAGAAGATCGTTTGGTAGACCAGAATTATTCTACGGCTAATAATAACCTTTCACCGCAGTTTATAGACTTTCTTGGCGTTGGAGCCATATGAAAACTTAACTTAGCATAAGATTTAAATCTTAAAATGGAAGTAAAATCCAAGACATTCTTGTGATTGCGTTATGTACGCCCGCCTTAAAAAATTTAGAGGGAGGTTTATTAATATTGGAGATTAATTATTTGGTCTTTTGGTGTTAAAAGCACTGTTAATATCTTCTTTACTATTGCATATCAATATATAATCCAGTATATCTGCCAGAGGATATCAATTGTTGACTGTGTTCATGGGTAGTGAACATTTAAAGAAAGAAAAATAAACAAAAAAGCAAGGCTTCTAGATCGGGATCCTACGATTGTTTTCGTTTTTGCAAGATCGAGATCATAAAATCGGATCAGGATTTTATGATCTTGTTATAATGTCATTTTCTTAATAATCTTTGTAATATTATACAAATCTACAAATTATTATATATCATAAAAACAAATTTATATGAATGTTTCATATAAATGTCGTCTTAAATTATGGTTTATGAAATGTTTATGAAGACTAACATGTTGTTATCAACTTCTACAAACGCGATTCATAAATTTGTAGTTCGAGAAAAGTAAGATCAGATCGGATTAAATCTTAAGATTCTATGGTCAAGATTGAGATCCTATAAGATCTTAAGCTTGCAAAAATCCTATGTAAGACCAGGATCGTTATTGCTTTGCAGTATCGTAAAATCGTAAGACATGATCAAGATCTTAATAAGCATAGTAAAAAGTAGTAGGACTTGTGGTTTTCTCAATATAAAACGAATAAATTAATGCTAATCGACGGATTAATCACATTAGGAAGAAAAGTTCTTGCTATTAATTTTAGAAAGATGCATACAAGTAAGTTACAAAGAAGTAGTAGATTATGAACAGTTTTGTCCCCTTTGTTTATATAGCTAGTTTGATTCTACAATGTTATCGGTAACAAAACTTGTCAAATTCGATCACAACCCCAAGTCGTCACAAAACCATCATCAAACTCTCATGTTTAGTATGGCAAAGAACTCCTAAGAAGTCAGAATCGAAGCTCGCTTTATGTCGAGGTTTCATGGAAGTTAGCTGATCTTGACATGGCTGCAGGGTTTGCTCTCAAATTGGCCATAGCTTTCTTACCAAGTGAAATTTCATCTCCTTCATACCGGAAGACCTATCAACGAAAAGTTACTTGATATCAAAACTATTGCGTAAGTAAGCTATTACAAACGGATGGTTTTATTTGTCTAGGCTACTTGGAGAGGGCGAGTCTTTGACTCAGATATAGCCAGTGACTGTTTCAGACCTTTTCTCTAGTAACACCCAAATGTGTACCTAGCGAGGTTTGAATCTACGACTTTTACGAGTAAGTTCGATGAAATAGGTCATTTGGCTATGAAGCATACATTGTACAACTTACAAAAAGATATATGAATTTGAAACTTATGGTTTATACTTTTATAGCTACAACTTTAACTTTATAAAAGTTCGACTCGATCGAGTAGATAAATAAAAAAGCTAGACTAGATGATTAAGAATACCTCTGAGCTTCTGAAATACTTTCGTTGCTCATCAGTTTGCTGAATTTTCTTGCCCAAAAGCTTGATCGTGTGGTTGTTCAATTCTGACATTTTTGTCAGTTTAGGTTTTCTGAAGAATCTATGTAGTATTTTTTTTCAGTTTGTCGTTGTGTTTTAAAAACAAAGATGGTGTGTGTTTGACAAGTGGTCACTGGTCACAGCACAAATGGGAAGACAAATTGTAGCCACAAATGTTTGTGGCTGTGCTTGAAGTGGGTCCCAAAAAAGTATTTTTATATGCACTTTTCCCTTTATTTCGTGGCTAAGAATTTATGCATATGTATTTTAATGGTCACGCTTTACATCTAAAGAATCGGATAAAATCGTATCGGATATAGTACGCTTTTACTAGAAGTTTGGATTATAGTAAAACACTAAGGGTGTGTTTGGTATGCGACCATCTGAATCAATGAATGACAATGATAACCATTGTAAATGTTTGGTTAGTAAGTTGAGGAATGAAACTATCAATGGATACTCATAGATTCATAGTTGAGGAGAGACTCTTTTTCTAATTCATTCCTTATTCATGTGGGCCCCATCTTGAATATTAGTTTGATAAGTTCATCCCACTTGTGATTTTCATATCCTCACAAAACATACCAAACAACATTAATCATACTTTTCTATCAATCTCATACCATCCATTTATCAAATACATAGTGATTGTGATTCCCGCTTGCAAACCAAACGCATCCTAAATAATTAACTCTCGAGTTTATGAGTAAAGTTGGACTAAAATCAAATATGGAAAATAATAATCTAATCTAAGACAAGAAGTTAATATCTTTTGATATGTTAAAAGGTAATTAGGGGCGGAAACGATCCAAACCGCTTTAATCAGATTGGTAAATAATCAAAACGAGTCAAGTTTAAATGAGCTCGAGTCCGAGTTCGAGCATAAGTTTGGGGTTATTTAACAGTTGACCTCAAGCCTGAGATTTGCATATAAAGATCGGCTAGACTAAGGACGCTAAACCAACTTTTGAAATATATTCTTATATATATCGTGTATACGTAAAGCTACGCATAAACGAGCTCACAATAAATAATCTGGCTCCTAGTTTGCTTAACAAACCGAGTTTGATTCGAGCCAGAACTTGAGAAATTTTACACCTTACTACTTTTATTTGTTGGTTTCTTTAAATTTTTAATAAACCTCACCAAAACTCACTAAATCATGACACCTACTGTGCTTATAATATGACAAGTGGATGACAAATGTAATTAGAACATGCTTAGTGGTCTTATACTATCTAAACCTTTAACATGTGTATCTACTTGGATAGCTAATCTATTTGTAACTACCATATATATAGAATAATATATAGGAAAATGATTGGGAAGACTAATTATGTGCTTAAAGATGTGACTAAAAACATGTGGCATGATCCTGGTGGTTTATAAAAAAGCGGGTCTCATTGCTGTAGCCATCAGGATGATGCCACATATGGTTAGTCATATCTTTAGGCATATGAGTTAGGTCTCCCAATCACTACTCTAATATATAATATGTCTCTTTTCTAGACTTGGACAACTTCATCTTTTAAACCACAAATTCATCCATTTGTGAACTTTTTGACGCCATACTATTTTTATTTGTTGGTTTCTTTGCAAGTATAGGTGCACAAAAACCGGTTTTTACCGGTTTTCGGTTTTTGGAAAACCGGTTTTTAAAAAACCGGTTTTGCCAAAAATCAGTTTCGGTTTTTTCGGTTTTTCCGGAATCGGTTTTTTTCGGTTTTAAATGTTCGGAATCGGTTTTTTTCGGTTTCAAATGTTCGGAATCGGTTTTTTATCGGTTTTTTACCGGTTCGGTTTTTTCGGTTTTAAATGTTCGGATCCGTTTTTTATCGGTATTTTACCGGTTCGGTTTTTTTCGGAATTTAAAACATTTAATACATTTCGAATACAATCATAACTTTTATTTAAACAATACAATCATACAACTAAAACTATAAAATACTAATACATTTCGAATACAATCATAACTTTTATTTAAACAATACAATTATAGAACTAAAAATAAATAAATACTAATACATTTCGAGCTTCGGCATGACCATCACCCAAAAACATATTAGTATACTCAAGTATATCGAGCTTCGGCATTGCCATCACCCGTGTATACTCAAGAAATTAAATCATCCAAAAATTCTTCTACATCTAACTCTTCAACATCAAATGGTTCAAATTCACCTTCATCTAATTCGGTAGCCGGAGGTGATATCCCCATGTCATCTTCTTCTTGTGCTATAGTTTCTTCAACTTCTTCAATCGAACCTTCCAACGATGTTTGATGTTGTACCCTATCTACTCCGTCCATATAATCTTTCAAACATACACATACTTCCACGGATTCGGGGCTAAGTTTTGTCCTTCTATCCGATATAATTCGACCACTATGAGAAAAGGCCGATTCGGAAGCTACCGTCGAAGCTTGGACCGCTAATAAGTCACGAGCCATAGCGGCTAAAATTGGAAATTGGATTTCCCTTTCTTTCCACCAAGCCAAAATGTCAAAGTTTGCAAACTCATCGGGACTTAAAGTTGTTAAAAAGTTTGTAGCCATATATTGTCCCAACTCGCTTGTCGGGGCCGATGATCGTTGACGCTTTGTAGTGTCTTCACGTAAAGTATTATAAAGGTTTATGTTAAT
The DNA here is from genome assembly GCA_019973895.1 of Chrysanthemum seticuspe. Taxonomy (NCBI): domain Eukaryota; kingdom Viridiplantae; phylum Streptophyta; class Magnoliopsida; order Asterales; family Asteraceae; genus Chrysanthemum; species Chrysanthemum seticuspe. The sequence continues at coordinate 41,722,886 of BPTQ01000009.1, forward strand.
GTCCCTTGTCATTCGGGACGAACCGGCCCGCATTGGGTCGAGAATTGGGTTTGGTTGTTGACCATATTTTGTTGCATAAATTTCAAACAATTTTTTAAAATAATCATTAAATTTAAAAACTTGAGATTCTATATAGTTGGGATCTTCACCGTCCAACCCAAAAGATAATTCTAAATTTTCCATTATTCTTCTTATTAAAAATTCTACGCCTCCAACATTTAAACATGGATTAAGTGCGGCGGAACAAGTATAAACCAAAGGTAAACTAGCAAAATATTTTATAAATCTCTTTTTTATAACTTTAACCATTTTTCTAAACATTTGAGTAGGTGAGTCTTTTAATTCGTCTAATTTTTCCGTCATAGCATAAACTTGATTTAAAACTAATGGGCTAGTTGGGTAATAAACACCCGATACTATAGTTGTTGCCTCTTTAAAAACTTGTAAAAAAATAGTTAAAGCATTTAGTCGATCACAATCTTGCTCATCTATCGAAGTAGAACGGTTTTTTTCAACAAGTAATTCATTAAAAGCATCTAAAGTAGTACGTTGTCGTAATATATTTTCAAACATAATGCAAGTAGAATTCCACCTAGTAGGTGTATCTAGTTTCGGTCCTAGCCATGGTTCACCACATTGTTTACGAAAACGTTTATAGTTCATTTGTCGTTCATTACTCGAGCGATATATATTTGTTAACATACCCCTAAATACCAAACGTAATCTCTCACATATTTTTAATGCCGCTTGAACGGATAAATTTATAACATGAGCAACACAACGGGAATGAAAAAAAGCACCATCTAAAATGGGTTTTATACGTAATTTTAACAATTCCATAGCTCTAGTATTATTAGATGCATTATCTAGTGAAATCGTAAAAACTTTATCATCTAAATTATATTCAATTAAAGTGTCATGTAAAATTTTTCTTAAATTAGATCCCGTATGTGGATAACCAAATAGTTTAAAAGCAATTGTCCATTTCATTAATAACCAAGATTCGGGATTAAACCAATGAGCCGTAACGGCGAGATAAGAATTTGCCGAACCATGTGGTGCGGTCCAAACATCCGTAGTTATAGAAACACCATATTTATAATCATGAAAACCATTAATAATATCATTTTTAGCCGTTTCCAATAATTTAAAAGCATCACTTCTAAGTTTAGTACGACTTACTTGTTTATACCGCCCGTGTAGCCTCTTTTTGATGATGGCCGTAAGCTTGGCGTTGTCGAAGAGGTTGAATGGATAAGTATATTGAATGACCTACCCCGCAAAATCTCTTTGAAGCGCATCATTATCATATACACAAATTTGACCATCCTCACCAATAGTACCGTCGGCATTTTGAGGTACAGCGGAACATTTGGCTATATGACCCTTTAGTGTAGTGTTAGCCCCGGAAGCATAAAAGCTCAAACATTTTTTGCAACGCGCCTTTTCCGTCCCATCCTTCATAACACACAAATCCATATGATTAAAAACCTCCGGATTTCGTGCGGTTGGTTTAACATGAAGAACATCATCTTGTGTGTAATGTTTTCGTGACCGGGAAGACCCAACGGAGGGAGGATTAGTGGAAGCTTGTTGTGATTGTGTGTTTTCCATTATAAAGAAATTAGAGATAATAGAGAGATTAAAGAGAGATTTGATGTGTTTTAAGCCTTAACCAAAAACACATATTTATACTACAAGTTCTAGCTTCAAAGTACTCAAAAAATCAAAAAAAAGACAAGAAAAAACGGTAAGAAAACATGTCATAAGCCTACTGTGCTACAGTACCAATTTCCAGCTGACCGGTTTTAAAAACCGGCGAAAACCGGTCAAAACCGGTTTTTAAAACCGGTTTTGACCGGTTTTCGCCGGTATTCAAATCCAACGGATAGTTTGACTTTACGTTGACCGGTTTTTAAAACCGGTTTAACCGGTTTAAACCGGTTTTTAGCCGGTATTCAAATCCAACGGCTAGTTTGACTTTACGTTGACCGGTTTTTAAAACCGGTTTAACCGGTTTAAACCGGTTTTTAGCGGTTTTCGCCAAAAAAAAAAAAAAAAAAAAAAAAAAATCGGTTTTAACCGGTTTTTTCAAAAAACCGGTTTTACCCAGTTTTAGAACCGGTAAAAAACCGGTCCGCTGGAAAAACTTAAAACCGGTACAACCGGTTCGGTTTACTAAAACCGGTTTCGGTTTTGTAAAAACCGGTTTTGTTGAAAACCGGTTCCGGTTTTGTCGTCCGGTTTTTTTGAAAACCGGTTTAAACTTGCACCTCTATTTGCAAGTGCTATAATTTTCTTTCCAAGTACTATAATTTTGCCACAAGTAGTCATGAAACTGTTTCAGTGGAATATTGTTTTTGTTGTTGCCTGTACTTCCACGCTTCCTGATGAATTGCGTGAATTTGAAACTAAAACCCACACGTTTTACATTTTGAATATTAGAATTGATGAAAAATATTGAGGCTTTTGATATAACGTTTGATTATGGTTTCAGGTTAAATGTTTGTGCTTATAATAAACTCATGAATCTAAATAATTCGATTTCGAGGTTTTTATGTAGGGCTAATAACCTATTAAAGCATCATACTTGTCACAAATGTCAGTTCGACGTAGCGAACAAAAAAAATAGCCCATTTGCCCACTTATCTTGTCTATTTTGTCTCTATGATACATTTAGTAACTTGTACAACCGGTATCCGGTTTTTTTAACCTGGTATTATCCTAGTTGGAAGTACACGTCTCTTAATGGCCCTAGCAAACACACGTTTTCTTCTTCCCCCACATCATACCTGCTGGCACCCACCCAAGTTCAGCCATTCATTAAACATTACAAGTTCATAATTGTCAACACAAGTTCATCTGCATCGTTTTCAGCTTCCATGGTCAATAAAGAAGAGGCATCAGCCATTCATTAAACATTACAAGTAAGACATCTGTTTGTATAACACCGGAAGCCTCATAATTGTCAACACAAGTTCAGCCATTCATTAAACATTACAATCAAGAGACCAAAAAAAAGACTCGAAAAACATCCCTCCATCTTCCAAACTTCCCACGTGCATTTCCGTCCTAAAGAACACCGCCATGGCTTCCAATGAGATGAACGTTAACTGAAAACATCCCTCCATCCTCTAAACGTCAACTGAAAACCGCCATGGCTTCTGGATGTGTTTTGGATTTATCAAAAGGAGTATGAATATCCGTTGGAGGTAGATGTAAACGGTTTTTTAATGTAATGGAATTGGGTTTCAGTTTGAGATTTAGAGTGAATTGAAAGAGTTAATTTTTAGGGTTCATGAGATGTTAAATGAATTTGGGAAAGGTTTAAAATGGTAAAGTTGTATGTGGAAAGAGAAAAAAAAAATGGTTGAGGTGGAAAAGTGTAAATAAATGTTGAGGGGGGTGTGGAGTTTTAACCGGCTACGTGTACTATACCTGCAGTTGGGGGTACTAAATGTATCATAGAGACAAAATAGACAAGATAAGTGGGCAAAAGGGCTATTTTTTTTGTTCGCTACATCGAACTCACATTTGTGACAAGTACGATGCTTTAATAGGTTATTAGCCATTTTATGTAAGACTATAGCTATTGTGACATACTTATTTCGAAACAAAAATACTTAAAGTATAAAAAAGCAGTAACAAGTGTTAACAAATAATAAGTAATCATATAAATAACAAATTTTTAAAAGTTTTAGCTAGATAGATTTTATAATAGCATTTGGTAGAAAGGGTTATGATCTTTTAAAACGTGAAGAAAATCTAAAAAGTTTAAAAAGTTATCACATGATGATAAGTGTCTTTTTTATTTTGGCCAGATTTTTTTGTAATTTTCACTTTTAACTGATGAACATTGTAACATAACTGAAGAACATTGTATTTTTGTTTAAGAAAACTGATGAACAATGTGAAATTTTTTTTCTTCAAAAATATGATGAATAACGTGACTTTTTTAGAAAACTGATGAAAGTTGTGATCTAACTGATGAACATTAAGGCTCCAATAAAGGTCACCAACAAACTTGAAGGTATTCGGAGAAATTTCTTTTGGGGCGGATATTTAAATGACAAAAAAATTCTGTGGATTGCTTGGGACAATGTTATTTCTCCTTATGATCAAGGTGGGCTTGGTATTGGTAGTTTGAGAACTTGTAATCAAGCTATGCTAGTGAAATGGTGGTGGAGATTTCATACCGAAAAACAAGCTATGTGGTGTAAAGTGGTTCGATCTATTCATGGATCTTCGGGCGGTCTCAATGACTACTCTTCTCTTAGACCCAACTCCGGTCCATGCTACCACATTGCAAAGTTAAAAGATGACCTTCTCAAAGTTAACATCAACCTCCCCTCTCTTTTCAAGAAAAAACTTGGTAATGGTCAAAATACTAGCTTCTGGAAGGAGATTTGGGTTGGTGATTCACCATTAATTGCTTCATTCCCTCGACTTTTTAGTTTTGAAACAAACCCGGATTGCTTTGTTTGTGACAGAAAACCCACTGCCCGAGCGCCATCCACTGTTGTGACCACTACTCCAAGTCACACCTCTGCTCAGCATGCTGCTACTGACCCCCCGAGCCTTCTTTCTCCTCCGGGGCTGAACTTCATGTGGGCTTGGCGAAGAGAACCAAGACCTGGTCCAGAACTTGAAGAACTTACAAGTATGGTCAACCTCATCTCTAACTTATTTCTTTCGGATATCGAAGATGGTTGGGAGTTTATCAGTGATGCTTCAAGAAGATTCTCGGTTAAGGGCATGCGATCTCTCATCTCATCTTCTTCTCAAACCGCTTCCCTCCCCACCACTCGTTGTAACAAAGTCCTGCCACTCAAAATTAACATCAACACATGGCGTGTCATAAATGGAAGGATGGCTACTCTGGTCAACCTCGACCGAAGGGGTGTAGATTTAAACTCCGTTAGATGTCCCGTATGTGACGATGACGTTGAAACAGAAGAGCATGTCTTTGTACATTGTAAGATAACGAGAGACACCTGGAAAGATGTTTTAAGATGGTGGAACATCCAGAACACCTCTCTTCAAAATCTTCAAGATGTGATTTACTTGGCGGACAACTCTCCTCTTCAATCAAAATATTCAAGATTTTTTGATGTTGTGGTCCAAACAACAATTTGGTCCTTATGGCGGTTTAGAAATAATGTTATTTTCTCTCCAAAGCGGCCATCGAGAGTTCTCCTCTTCAACGATATCAAGACCTTGTCTTATCTTTGGATTACAAGTAGAAGTAGAACTCATCTTTTAATTGGATTGAGTGGTTTAATGATCCTTGTAGTGTTATATCCCACCCTTGTAACACTATCTAACTCCTTGCTAATTCTTTTTTCTTAATTCCAACTGCCGTTAAAAAAAACTGATGAACATTATGATTTTTTAGACAAATTATGAATAACGTGATTTTTATTAGAAAAACTGATGAAATCATGAACAACGTGATCTAACTGATGAATATTATGATATATATATATATAACTGGTTAACAATATCAAAGAAAACTGATGAACATTGTGATATTGTTCAATAACAGAAATTGATGAACCAATGAATTGATGAGCTAATGAACAACTTTTTTTTATTGATGACCAACTATTTTTATTAATAGACAACACCTATGATAAACAAATCTATTTTCAACAAACAATAAAGCTAAAACACTTAAGGGTCGTTTGGTTCACTGAAGACTTTTTAAAGAATTGTAATCTTTTGAAAGAATTGTAATCTTTTCAAAGAGTTGTAATTGTAATTGATGAAATCTGTCGGTGTATTTGGTTAATTCGCAACGTAATGTAATTCAATTTTCTTTTATAGAAAACTTAAAAAATTAATATAATCATAATTAATAAAATAATAATAATAGTAATAATAATAATAATAATAATAATAATAATAATAAATAATACTATTAATAATATAAATAAAATAATAAAGATATATAAAAATAAAATATAAAAATAATAAAAATTATTATTATTCTTTTAATATTTATATAATATAATACTAATAGTAACAATAAAAATAATATAACAATAGTTATAATAATAATAAATAAATTTAAATAATAATATAAAAATAATAAAAAATGCTAATATTATTTTAATATTTTTATATAATAATAATAATAATAAATAATAATAATAATAATAATCATAATAATATAATATTAATATTAATAATATTAATAGAAATAATAAAGATATTTAAAAATAAAAAACTATGATTACTTTTTAATATTTATATAATAATATAATAATAATAGTAATAATAAAGATAATATAACAACAACAATAATAATAATAATAATAATTATAATAATATAAAAATAATAAAATTTTTTATTATTATTTTAATATTTTTATATAATAATAATAATAATAATAATAATATTAATTTATAAATATAGATGTTTTAAAGTATAAAAAATTCTGAATTACAACATAACTCAAAACTTTCCATCGAACTTCCTATGTAATCTGGATTCCATCACTTAATGTAATTATAATGACTGAATAACAATTACAACGCAAACCAAACAATCATCGTAATGTAATCTGAATAACAATTCCTTGCACCCTGCCAACCAAACACGATTGGAATGTAAATTCAGATTATAATTACAACAAATTATAATGAATTTCTGTGAACCAAATGCCCCCTAAGGGTGTGTTTGCTTTTAGGGTTTTGAGGGGTGATTTGGATTTGGCTATATATATTAATGTTTGATTGGTGGTATTCAAATATTAAAACTCACTGATATAGGATTTTTTAAATCCTGGCAAATAGTAAAGGTTTCGGATTAAACCTGTGGGACCACCACTTTCTACACTCACATTCCTTTTTTTTATTAAAATTTTTAAGTTAGATTTTTTTATTTTAATTTTATTATAAATACATTTGATAAATATATTTTCTCTCTTCAAATCCTAAACCAAATTCAAATCATATTCCAAACTCATTTATAAACCAAACGGACCCTGAAACTTTCTATTTAATTTTCGCAATAACTGAATATCATTTAATACCTTTGAAACAAACTAATTTTATTTTATTTTTTACAAACAACTTATCTTCAACCCCCTATTTTTCTTAAATAAAATCTAAATTTCATTAAACACCAATTCCCACTTTTTCACATATACACACTTATCTTATTAATGTGTGCATATCTCTAATAACCAGAATAATAGATCTAACTCATCAACTATGCCAACAACGTAATTGGTGTTACATATGCTTCATCACAATCACCAACACAGTCATATGTCTTCACTTTTTATTATTCTTCCACTTAAATGCATAAATAACATACTCGAAGGTTTGGGTCATGTGTTGGGGGCTATGCTAATGTAAATAACCAAACAGTTTTATAATGAAAGTCATCAAACTTTTCACTTTTTTCTTTTGTAGGCATTCAACTTTTATTTTCCCTAAAGCAGTGTTGCAAAAATCGGCCGAATCGGCCGATTAATCGGTAATCGGCCATACACCTTATAGAATTTTGAAAATCAGTCAAAAAATCGGCTAGGTAAAAAAATCGGCAAAAAATGGTCAAAAATCGGCCGAATCGGTAAAAAATCGGCCTAATTGGCCGAATCGGTCAACTTTTAAAAAAATAATAATTTCACTTACGACGCATAATTGGGATCGTTTATTTCACTTATAACGCACAATGGGCCTTATAATCAGAATTGGAGCATTTTATTGAGGTTTGAAAACATAGTAGGCTTGGAATCAGTTAAGATCTTTAGTTTGGTCTCCAGAAATACCCAAAACTTGCAGGAAATGCCAATATGATTAATCACCGATTAATCCCACCTTGACCGATTACTCGCTGCAAGATGGTCGACCGCCCGACTACCGATTCATGATTTTTGCAACATTGCCCCTGAAGTAGTCAAATACTTTCTTAATCTTTGTAACATCTAATCAAAAGTTAATTACATAGGCTCTAAACAATTCCACCATTCGAGTAAATTTATATCATTCCAGATAAAATCTATCTTCTACTCTCACTCACATTAGTCTTACTGCCTCTCCCCCTCTCTCTAGCACCACCACACCGACACCACAGCCACCTCCACCGCCTTGCCACGCCACCATCATCAAAAAGATGCAAGGTAGATAAAAGTCAAGGGATCGAATCAGGTTTAGATCGTGGATTGAGCGCCCAAATAGTTTGATTCTATTGAAGGGAAGAATGAAGGTCAGATACGTGATGCACAACTGTAGTTTGATCTTGATTTTGCGATTATGGTTTATAAAAATTTGGGTTTTTTTATGGGTTTATAGAAATTTGAAATTATAAGAATTATGTGTTTGGTTTCTTGAAAAAAAAGTATCCAGAATTATAATATGTGAATTGAAACATAAATAACCAATTATGATTGAGTTTGACAAAAAAAAAGTCAACTTTGAAGAAGCTGACTTTTACAAAATTGCGTTTTAAATATATCATTCTGTTAGGGAGTGAATCTAAGAATGACTATGATCTTTTTCACTTTTAAGTTGTTACATGCCTAACTAGTGTTTGCTCTTGCTGCAGGTGGGGATTGGTTTCGGATTATGACTTATTAGCTCTAGATTCTCTATCAGGTAAGTTATTACTCGGAATGCCAAATTAATGTTTTAGAAGACATGTAGCACTTGAATTTTTTTAATTCGAGTACTGATGATGCTAATGTATTTATACCGGTCGCGCATTTGTATATGGTTCAACTATACACCTTCTTAGTTTTCCTACTTGAACCTCTCAGATGGCGGTGGTATTAGCTATTTGTTTAAGCAGAGGTTTAAGGTGCGTTTAGTTGCAGAATTTTTTTCCTACTTTTTTATCTCTAGTTTTCTAGAGACAGGAAAATGATTTATCTTCTCCAAAAAGTGTTGAAAACTTAGAAAATGTGTTTCGATGGTTACATCTTCCTTTTTAGAAAAAAGTTGAATAGGAAAGTAAATATTTATATTTATAAAAAATTTAGTTAAAAATGTGAAAAGTGGGCTTTCTAGTTTTTTAGACAACTCTTTTGAAAGTTTTGATTTGAACATGTTCTCTACTATTCTAGTTTTCTTTTGAAAAAATTCCCAGAAAAGTGGCTTACTTTTAACCAAACTATGCGCATCCAAGGGTCTCAGTTTGTATAGCGCGCATCAGAACTTCATTGCATCCCTAAACTTTGTTCCCCCATATCAATGAGACCAGTTTTTACTACCAAACTTGATTCATATTAGAGGACCTTATGGTTTTTAAAATTCTTTTATATAGACTTGCATATAGTTGAGACTAGGGGACTGCTACTTGCTTTGTAATTGCATCTCGTTTGTGTAGCAAATCATTATCTTTCTCCATATTTGTGGATAAGCTTTCGGGAGGCTTGAAATGAATAACGAACTTTCATGATGTATGGTTATCTTAATCAATATGTAATACCTATGGAGTTGATTAACATGATTTGCTTATGTAAGCTGTGCTAGGACATGGCGTTAAAAGATTTAGTACATCCTGTCACGCTGTCATACTATCCTGTATTTTATATGATTAAACATCTAATAATCTATAAACTTAATCATTGGCATCATATGTGTGTTATGCTCTTTCCACTTGTTTTTTCATTGATTAGTTGGCATCTCTGAGATTAAGCATTTTAATTTATTCATTAGGCGCTACACGAGCTGATACGAGCGTGTTCCCTGAGGTTGATAGCACCTGGAAGGTAAGTACCAACCGTCTACGATAAAAGTACTTTTGTTGGGTTAGTGCAATTGTATAAAATTGTACTAAGCAATTTAATACATTAAACGGGTAAACAAAAGAAAGCATACATTTCAAAGAGTACATAATCAGATAGCCATTTAAGATCCAACAGCTTGTTGCAGTATATACGTATGAAGGTGTGGATCATTACAAGAGAAAATGTCGTAAGAGCTGCCCTACAAATAAAAAAGGCTAGTGAAACAAAAACATAACATTTGAAGGAAACAGTACACGCTTGGCAATCTGAATGCATGTAGCAATGAAATTAGATACAACAATTTTGGTAATTCTCACAAAAACTTATTCTTTAATGGTCTAAGTTTTGGTTATCTTTCATGCATGTACATGATATGTAGATCTATTATATAATTATCCAATGAAAACCAAAGATAGCTACTGTACTACTTGAATACATTTGGTTTAGATAATGGATGCAGCATCTTTTGTATACAATGGACATGTTGCAGCTGAAGTCAATATGAAATGGTTCGAGAAGTCGATAACTTGATAAGCATGCATGATGGTGGAGGGAGGGGTGTTTGTTAGTTGATGGTGATTATTTGAAGATTGAGCATTTTGTGGTGATGTCGTGGTGGGAGGGGGTGTTTGTTTGTTGATGGTGATTATTACCACACCGGAACTCACCACAAAGAGACCCACGACAGGGAGCACACAAATTTTGGATGGTGGCGGGAGGCGGTGGATGGTGGCTGCCTGGATTAGTTTAAGTTTATAGCTACAAGGACGGAATGTGTTAATTATTAGTGCCACAGGGACCTTTTATGTAATTGACTCAAGGATGAATGGTGTAATTGTTTAGAGCCACATGGACGATTTATGTAAATTTATGTAATTAACTTTTGATTAGATGCTACAATAAGAAGATTAAGAAAGTATTTGACTACTTTAGAGGAAAAAAGTTCGCCTACAAAAGGAAAAAGTGGCAAGTTGGATGTTTTTTTAAACCATTTTCCCTATACCAAACTGTGAAATGTTACAAAAAGGTATTCAAGTTATGGGTTATTTTCTATTTAGCAATCAATTTTTTTTTCTTTGCAGGAAAAGTAGCAAATCATTTTTTTTATGAAAATTTGACAATTTTCGTAAATATTGAATGACTCCGTTAAGTTTTACATTTCATATCCACAACCGTCGCCGCCACCTCCATTTATTGCCGCTACCACCAACCCCACCCACCCACCCACTTATAACAACAACCAACCAATGCCGCCACCACAAACCCTACCTACCGTTGCAAACCACCAACCCCACCCACTCACCAATACTACCGCCGCTACCTTCCATCACCACCAAACAATGTTATTATAACTATTGTCACCCCTAACCAAAATCGTTGTCATTACCCAACTTAACCCTCCGCCGCCATCACCACCATGGTGGTGGTGGTGGTGGTGGGGGGCGTTGGTTGGTGGTGGTAGGTATGGGTGGGAATTATGGTAGCGACGGTTATTGGTGGTGCTGGCGGCGGCGACAGCGGACTTGATATCTGAAACTTAACAGACAATCGTTAAATATATAACAATAAGTACCAAATTGGGGAAAAAATATATATATTTGACTAACTTTTCATGAAAAAATAAAAAAAATGAAAAATCTACCCTAATTTAAAAGGACCTCCTAACTTGGTTATCTTTTTATGTCATTTGCCCAACCAATAATTACTATTAGGGCTTAGTCTTATTCGACAACAAGATTTAAAAACCCAGGATGTCTTGAAATTTGTCAATGAGTAATCTTTAAGTTTTACCAAATTATTAAGTTTAATTTTCAAGAACTGATACGCGTACAAAGCGCGTTCGAGGTCAAAGGAAACTTCCTTTTTTTCGAGCAAGTTTTTCAACCACCTAGGCAGTGAACCTAATCGTTGTAGTATAGTATTAGGGTAAGCCTCGGGATTGATATCGTTCTCTAGGGGAATAGGAATGCTAGTGAGAAATTACTACGCTAAGGTTGGGGTTGAGGAAGATTATTTTTTATCTTTTTATATTTTTTAGAAAATTGAAAGGTACGATCTCGGGGTTTGGATTTGGGGGGTGGTACTTCTACCGATTACTCTACTATCTAATTATCTAATTAACTAAGCTAAGGGGTAGTCTATGTCTATTGATGTGTGCTCGTATGATGATTAAAAATGTGTCTACCTAGATACTATTACTCCCTAGTTATCTTTTATTGATGGTTGAATTGTCACGTCCTTATTTTTAACGCGTTGTGTCTTTTAAGGTCGTAGGGTATGCTTTTCTCCCTAACTCTTTGAGAATACCTTAAGGTTACTGCCTACAAAATCTCTATGATTCATAAACTAACTCTAAGGTTATCTTTGGATTTTTAGCCTACAATTACTCTAGGCGATTATAAACTAATGTTCACAAAGATTACTCAAGCATTAAAAACACAACGATGGCCTATTGCAATCCTAAGACAATTACAATTAAGATAAGAGACAACCAATCAATATTCAATAACTAGGTTTCATAGATCTAAGCAAACACACAAATAAATTAGCCGGACATGGTAAACATGCAAGCATACACACATACAATCGAAGATATAATGAAATCAATGAAGTAAAATACTTATCTTGTTGTAAAATAGGGTATGAGAACCCTAAGATACTGCCCAAGACAAACCAAAATCGTTTAGGGTTTTTACTCCACAAATCTACCTCTCTAAAAGTCTGAAAATCGAATTCTATATATAGAGTTACAACTGCGACGACGTCACCTTTTAATTGTGACGCCGTCGGATCGCCGCCATTAGGGTTTCATCTTGACCAAGTCAACTTTGGGACGGCGTCACGTTGTGGTTGTGACGTCGTCAACTTCAACTTCTGACGCCGTCTGATTCTGGATCTAGGCCGTCTGAGAGAAAAGGTCTTCGTGACGCCCTACTCTTCAAAGCCTGACGCCGTCAGGTACAAAATAGCAATTTCACTTCTGAGCCGTCGCAAATAGAGGGACGGCGTCGCCCTTTATCTGTGACGTCGTCAGGTGCACTTTCAGCAGCTTGAGTGTCTTGATCTTGACTTTAGCCATTATCTTCACATATTCACGCCTTTTCGTCCAAATAAGTGTCATTCCAGCATTTTGCCTTCAAGAGACCTAAAAAGTGAAAAGGAACGAAATTAAACAGTAACGGATATAAAAGTGGTCGATTAAGGGTTTAAATGACCCCTCAAAAGTGTACCTTTTAAATCCTTATCAAATATCCCTACACTTGGTATTTGCTTGTCCTCAAGCAAATGTGCTTTTTGCCAATCAATTTATAAATTAGGGGGCATGAAGCATTGGTTTAGAACAATTCACAACAAGTATAAGCCTCGCAAAAGTCATAACAAGCACGGAAATTATATACTAGCACCTCACAAGTTGTGTTTGGATACTCTCATCTCTCGGGTGTATATGAAATATATCAAATTAGAAATGAAAGATAAACACTCATTAACCGGTCCTAGTACATAGATTACCATAGGCTTGAGACTAGATCAAACCTCCATCGCTTTGGCGTAAGCACCTAGGAAAAACTATCTAAGAGGTCTTTTAAAGGGTTGTAACGTTAGGCTTACGGTAGGGAAACAAAGGGTTTGGTTGGATAGGTGATTTAGTGGTGGCAAGTAAAAAATCTTTATGTTACAAGCATGAGAAGAATGGCGTTGCTAAGCCAAGACTCGATACTATAAACTCTAGATAACTTTGAAACAAAGAAACATAAATATAAAGATAGATGTAGGATGGTAGCCCGTATGTTTTTTCATTTTTTTTCAAGGTAGGCTAAGGAGATTTGGGTGTACATTTGGGGGTGGATTGTAAAGAATGCTCTTCATTGATATTCCGGAAAACCGAAACATCACGAGTACCGCGAAAAGGATAGTCTCTGAGGGGTTAACTAGGGGTATCGTGTACTAAAGATGAGTACAACGCAAGGGTGTGGGGGAATTACTCAACTGATATGGAATAAGTAATTATAATACGGGTATCAAACAAGGGTTATCCTAATGCCTCTTATCATTTAGTTATTCCTAACTACACAAGTGTAGTCTCACTAGCGATCTCGGGATGCATCACAAAACAAGTTCTAGAATCTATTTTACTACCAGTACACTCTCGAAGCATTAAAGGTGAATGCTTTAATTCCTACAAATCTAGGGGCGAACCTCACATTTTTGGGGTGGAATTTGAGTGATAAAGGGTTTTTGTGCTAGTCATATAACTTCCTATCCATGAGACGTTTTATTAAGACTAATGGCCCACTCCTACATGTCATGAAAAAATTTAAATTTGGTGTCAAAATTACCCTAACCAATATTTCTCATGGTTTATTACACAAACGAAATAGGACAAGACAAATGATCAAGGATAAGCATAGTTTCAAAGTTCCCGTTTTATTCTCTCTCCCTACACTTAAACTGAACATTGTCCCCAATGTTCCCTGAAAGTATCAAATTTATGATAATGGAAGGTAATTAAAAGAGAAAGAAACTAATACTCCCCTGATTAGCTCGGTAGGATCCGTGTGAAGTAGTGGTTAAATTCTTCTACAAGAAGAATGTATGCGTGAAAAGCTCCTTTCAATCTTATTTTTCTTCTTCTTGATAAATAAACCTGCACACTTTAAGAAAAGAGATGAAACCTTCGAGTAAAATTGGCGGTAAAACTATATATGACTCTACTAAACTAGGATATAATGCTTGTGGAATGGATGTTTACACGTTTTCTGGAAAATTAAGACCTGAGAAATTCTAAAAATTTATAAGTAGCACAGAAAACAAGAGAAAGTAAGATAAGTTGTTTCTACTCCTCCTGACGCCGTCAGGTAGCGAGTCTGACGCCGTCAGGTTATCCTGACAGAAACTGGTCTGCTGCTTTTTTCTTGAAAAATTCTGGAAAAATTACATCTTTAGAATCTGGAAAAATTTCTGCAAAATATCCATTATGACTCGATACAAGCATTTGACTCTAAAAAACACACATATATATCTTTTTCAAGAATTGTAATTCGCATGGTCACGTTCTTTTTAAAAACGTGTGTAATCTTCCCTACACTTATCCTTTTTGTAAAATACCTTTATATGTAATTAAGACGAAGTTAAAAACAAAATAAAGCATTTTCACAAATTCAAACATGAGAATAAACAATCAATAAAAAGATATATGACACACAAACAAGCAAACAATTAAGCGTGGGTTGCCTCTCACGAAGCGCTTTTCTTTATTTATGAGTCTTGTAGCTAGACTCGAAGTCGTGCCCTTACGTGACTTCATTACCGTTCTTTTTTTCTTTCACTAAGCCTTCATCAAAAGGTTATAGACGTTGTATGCTTACCGTGAACTCCTTCCCAACGTCGTCTATTATGATAACGGTTTTATTTTTTAGATTAGTTTCTTTCACCGTATAAGGTCCAAACCATCTTGGCTTATTTCTTCCTCTTAATGCTTTTATTCTCGATTTATACAAAGCACCTTTTCTCTATTAAAAAATTCCTTAGGGTTCTTTTGAGTTTGTGGTATTGAGGTTGGATTATTTCTTAACTTTTTATCACGTTTCCACAATGTCGCATGTAGCCCTTGAACCATGAATTCTCTAAGCCCTCTTTCCCATCCGTTAATTTTCTTCTTAACTGTATTGTTAGGGACATGCAGATTCTCATCAGTTATCTTCTCCATTATCTGCATAGGATATCTTGGAACAATAGGTATCTTAGCGTATCCCTTGCCACTTTTGAGTATCATGATACCCTCACCGCATTTGATGGTTGCCTTGGCAGTGGCCAGAAAAGGTGTTCCAAGAATGAGTGGCATATTTCTATCTTCCTCAATGTCTATGATCATGAAGTCCACCGGATTGACAATATTGGCCACCTCAATTAGGACATCCTCCGCTATTCCCATGGGATAGACATATGTGTGATTTGCTAAGGAAAGTCTAAGATTGGTCTTAGTCGACTCCTCCTTAGTCAACTTACGATAGACTGATAGCGGCATTATGTTTACGTCGGATCCCTGATCGGCTAAAGATTTTATATTATCGTTGTCGCCTATGCTACATGGTATTACGAAATTCCCCGTGGTTTCTCGTTTTTTAGTCACTGGTTTTTTTAGTATCAATTCGTACATAGGTCCCATAGGCATGGTGTCATATTCTTCTTCTGTTATTTCTCCTTCGGGGGATTTCCTAAGAACCTCATTGTACCTAAAGTTGTTCACTTGGTTAACAATTGTTTTCTTATTAATCTCGTGCTTAAGGTAGTATTCAATGGTCTCGGGTTCATCATTGGTTTCAGCCTCCTCCTTTTTCTTACTATCCTTGCTTTCCTTAGCCTCCTTCTTTTCAACTACTCCACCTTCATCGAATACAATGGAAATGGCGTTAACAAACGAAGTGGGGAGAGGGTGATCATCGCTTCTCACTAGAACCTTCTCGGGAACCTTCGTCTTAGTATACTCTTTCACCAAGTTCATCATCTCCGTCATTTTTTCCTGCATTTCCTCCCTTTGCCTATAAACCTCATCTTCAAAATTTGCTAATCTATCCATATGGGTTGCCATGTACTCTCTCATTTGTTCCTTAAAGCTTGGTGAGAGTGGTATTGGAGAAGTAGAACGGAAGCGCCGTTCGGAATTAAGATTTTGCTCACGGCTTGGTGATTCAGAGAGAGGTGTTGGGTGGTTGGCGGAGTTAGCGGAATTAACCGTTGCTCGAGGGATTGGTTCAGGAGCTCTCTTTTGCCTCTCAATTATATAATCGATCCTACTCTCAAGAGCACTCATTTTCTCTTCAGTGATGTTGGAAGGCTCATGAGGAATTGATATGGCATTAACCACTTTAACGGGGGTTTCATGGGATTCACTCCAATTTCCATAGCTTTGATCGGCAAGCTCTTCTATAATATCCCATGATTCTATAGCGTTGAAGTTGCTAAGCTTTCCACCGGCGGCTCGATCAATGGACCGCCTGGTGATGAAGTTGGTATGGTCATAGAAGATTTGGACTTGAAGCCAAAGATCAATGCCTTGATGAGGGACTCTATGGAGCAAGTCTTTGAATCGGGTCCATGCATCGTAGAGGGACTCGCCTTGAAGTTGTTGGAACGTCAAGATGTCCCTTCTAAGCTTAGTGGTTCTTCCCGGTGGGAAAAACTGGGCAAGGAAACGAGAAGTGAGATCATCCCAACTTGAGATGGAGCCGGCGGGAAGTCGCTCAAGTTAATTACTAGCTTGGTCCCGTAGAGAGAATTGGAAGAGACGCAAGCGCGTGGTCTCCCGAGTAGTAGCATCAAGGTCGATGGAATCGACGATTTTAAGGAAATCCTTAAGATGCTGATTAGGATCTTCAGAACGAAGTCCGTGGAACGCACATCCGTTTTGCACCAACAGGATGGTGTCGGATCACAGGGCCGTAGTTTGAGCTTGATCGGGGAGCTCAATGGTGTTCCTATAGCCTAGGTTGCTTGGTCTAGAGTATTCACTAAGAGTGCGGCCTCTTGGCGGGTCATTTGGTGGTGGGTTGAAGAGTGGTGGTTGATTATCACCTTCCATGATGAAAAGTGATAGGATTACGAACAAAGGTCACGGAGAAGGGGGATAGACTACGAGGAAGCTAAAAAATGAGAAAAAATCTTACTTGATAGGAATCAAGCAAGGGAACCTAAACGAGGTGGAAATCTAACTAGCTATTCTATTCCCCGGCAGTGGAGCCAAAAACTTGATACGCGTACATCGCGCGTTCGGGGTCAAAGGAAACTTCCTTTTCTTCGAGCAAGTTTTTCAACCACCTAGGCAGTGAACCTAATCGTTGTAGTGTAGTATTAGGGTAAGCCTCGGGATTGATAACGTTCTCTAGGGGAATAGGAATGCTAGTGAGAAATTACTACGCTAAGGTTGGGGTTGAGGAAGATTATTTTTTATCTTTTTATATTTTTTAGAAAATTGAAAGGTACGATCTCGGGGTTTGGATTTGGGGGGTGGTACTTCTACCGATTACTCTACTATCTAATTATCTAATTAACTAAGCTAAGGGGTAGTCTATGTCTATTTTAAAAATGTGTCTACCTAGATACTATTACTCCCTAGTTATCTTTTATTGATGGTTGAATTGTCACGTCCTTATTTTTAATGCGTTGTGTCTTCTAAGGTCGTAGGGTATGCTTTTCTCCCTAAGTCTTTGAGAATACCTTAAGGTTACTGCCTACAAAATCTCTAGGATTCATAAACTAACTCTAAGGTTATCTTTGGATTTTTAGCCTAAAATTACTCTGGGCGATTATAAACTAATGTTCACAAAGATTACTCAAGCATTAAAAACATAACGATGGCCTATTGCAATCCTAAGCCAATTACAATTAAGATAAGAGACAACCAATCAATATTCAATAACTAGGTTTCATAGATCTAAGCAAACACACAAATAAATTAGCCGGACATGGTAAACATGCAAGCATACACACATACAATCGAAGACATAATGAAATCAATGAAGTAAATAACTTATCTTGTTGTAAAATAGGGTATGAGAACCCTAAGATACTGCCTAAGACAAACCAAAATCGTTTAGGGTTTTTACTCCACAAATCTACCTCTCTAAAAGTCTGAAAATCGAATTCTATATATAGAGTTACAACTGCGACGGCGTCACCTTTTAATTGTGATGCCGTCGGATCGCCGCCATTAGGGTTTCGTCTTGACCAAGTCAACTTTGGGACGGCGTCACGTTGTGGTTGTGACGCCGTCAGCTTCAACTTCTGACGTCGTCTGAATCTGGATCTAGGCCGTCTTAGAGAAAAGGTCTTCATGACGCGGCGCCCTACTCTTCAAAGCCTGACGCCGTCAGGTACAAATTAGCAATTTCACTTCTGAGCCGTCGCAAATAGAGGGACGGCGTCGCCCTTTATCTGTGACGGGTACTTGGTACTTCTTGAGTATTTGCAAGTCTGAGCCTTATTTGTTGCAAAATTTATCTTCTCATGTCCGCGTGAGACAACAAGACTCTGATCGGTAAAGTTTTAAAATCATTTCCTATCCCATGGTTGGTCCCATTTGACGCTGGGATTTTACCTCTTGGTACTGCTGGTTCTTCTGGTGCCGGGGTGCATGCAGCTTATAGCCATAGAAGGGGAACTAGGAAAAGCTATACTGCTCGCTCGCATTCTCTGGCTAGAGCTACGAAGAAGCAGACGTTAATAGCGGTCGGTACAGGTACATCAGACAAGAAAAGGGGCTTTCATTTGTTTATTATTACGTTTTCCTTTTTGCGTTTACTAATTGGGCCTTTCTTTCTTGATAGATGTTGCGTTTCCTGTTGCTGAAAGTTCTAGCAACCTTGACAATACATTTGGTGGTGTTCAAATTCAGTCGGCAGCAGGTAAATTTTTTATATATGTTGTTGTTGAATTCTTTCAGGACCTTATGGTTTTCACAGTAGCATAAACCGAATTTTCTACTGTATCGGTTTAT
The DNA here is from genome assembly GCA_019973895.1 of Chrysanthemum seticuspe. Taxonomy (NCBI): domain Eukaryota; kingdom Viridiplantae; phylum Streptophyta; class Magnoliopsida; order Asterales; family Asteraceae; genus Chrysanthemum; species Chrysanthemum seticuspe. The sequence continues at coordinate 41,742,119 of BPTQ01000009.1, forward strand.
GTGGTTATTTCGTACTTTTCATATAACAATAATATTTGTCAACAGGTGCGCCTATTGATTATAAACAGTTCGTTCCTTGGAATAGATGAAGCCTCCTACCATGAGTTGGGAAAGGATTTCAAAACCCCACCGACAATTGGGATTAAGATTTATAGATAATTATGTATGGATAAAGCTGCTATTGGTAAGAATAGCAGCGGCAGTGATGATAGTTTTTTCAGTTCTGAATGTGCGGACAAGGATGTATTCCTTAGGTACGTTGTTTCATCTTTTTCTGGAATTCGTAAACTTGGCTAGGGCACTTGCACGGTAACCGAATATTATTGAAGGGTGCATCTACCGTTTGTGTCAGTTTTTGGATGTATTCGTCTGAAGTTATTCGTATTATATTTAAACATGGTACGTAATGCAGGTTCCGTAAAAGGCGTATGTTGTTAAAGGACCGACGTTTGACTGCACTGTAGGCGATGATGGGATTTGTCAGCGTTTGCTGTTTTTGTAAGTTTTGATTACCAAAACCCATATCTTGGCGTGGCGTCCTGATGTGCTTCCACGAGGTTTTAAATTTGTAAACATGAATTACCGGTTAACTAGGAACACATTCGGGCAAGTATACCCTAGTCAAGTTGTAGTATAGTATATGGTAAATCAAGGTTGTCCCAAGAGACTTGGTTGCACTACAAGTGTCGTTTGTTTGTTTAAGCAAGTAACAAGTTGATGGTTATGATTGTCACATATCAAACCAACAAGAAAAGCAGTATAAGAACAAGCAAGTATCAAGACATTCATCATTATTCCAATCAAACACAAAATCTCAATAATCATATCAATAACAAACATCTTTAAATAGAAAAGTAACAAGGTTTACCCAAAGTATGAATTACAATAGGCAAAGATGAAGGATTATAGCAACCTTCAAGCCTCCAATCAACTACAATAGTTCTACCAAGCCGGAAAATGATGTCCAAACGCCTTCGACAACCCTTGAGCACACTACACGAATTTGGCAGAGGTTTGTGGTCTTTTGGGGAAGATAAGTTGGTGGAAATTCGTCCTTAAGGGTGGAGGCTTGAATTTCACACAAGTTGGGTTAGGATAGTTGGTGGAAATTCGTCCTTAAGGGTGGAGGCTTGAATTTCACACCTTTGGTGAAGGTATTAAGAGTGGGTGTGTTCTCTCAAGTTATGGTTTGCTCTCTAGATGGAAATTCGTCCTTAAGGGTGGAGGCTTGAATTTCACACCTAGAGAGGAGTGGTGGTGGTAGGAGAGGTATGAGAGAAGATCTCTCAAGTTGTGGTGTATGAAATGAGGTAGCAAAGGCCTCTATTTATACTTGAACCAAGGCCTAGGGTATTCAATGCATTTCTTGGAGGCCAAGGAGCTTGGAAGGGACTAGAATACATGTAGGAAGGGACTAGAATCGTTTGGAACATGTTTGGAGTCTTAACAATGAAGAAATGGCTGAAACAGGCCCTCCAACCGAATCCGGTTGGGCTCCAACCGAATCCGGTTGGGCTCCAACCGAATCGGTTGGTTTTCTTGACAGCTCTCCAACCGGATGAGTTACGGGGCTCGACCGAACGGTTGGAGCAAAATCACAAAAATTCATAAACAGCAAAGTTGTAGATCTTTCTCTTAGCTTTCCGTGGCCGCGAACGGGGGGTCAAACGGAGTCCGTATGCAAAAGTTATGGCCAAAATGGTGAAGGTGTGTCGGGAACAACGAGTCTTCCAATATGTCTTCGTTTAAGCTTCTTTTCTTCATTTCTTTCTCGTTTTCCTTCTTGAACTTTATTCTTGAGTCTTTGAACCACTAACTTGATGACTTTATCTTCTCGAATACACTCCACAAGTCTTGCTTTTGTTGGGAATTCTTCATACATGGAGAAATCTTCCTATTTTACTTCTTTTTCCGTCTTTTTCTCCACTTTCTTGTACTTGGCTACAAATGAACTAGCAAACGCACTTTGATACGATTAAGCAACAAAAGCATATGATTATAGCCAAATAACACACATAAAAGCACGGATAACGCTACTAAAAACATGCACAATTTGAGCGTTATCACGTCCTCACGGTTGCAGCCATGGGGTTTTGTGTACCACTTCAATAATTGATGACCTGAGCCTTTTTAGTTGTATGTCTGCGATCTGATCTCAGTTTTGCAATTCCTTGGTCTCACCTTTTCCTGATCAGTATTCTGCGGATGGATATTGCGACCAGTATTCGGCCAAGAAAAACTAATCCTACTACTGATGTAATCGGATTGCTTTTTCTTGATTGAATAATGATCACTGCTTATGATTTCCATAATGCATCCACCACAAGGTTTGGTCTCTCATATGAGAATTCAATCTTTACGCATACAAGTATTAAGATCTAATTCAGATTTTACGTAATTAACTGAATAATACTACTTGGGGCTGTCTCGATTTCCTTATATGTATATCTTGGCTACCACAAACTTTTCAACTGGTTGCAGTATTCGTAATTCAATATTTCATTGATAGTTGACTTTTAAGAATACTATTATGTCTCGATTATTTATAAGAAACTGGGTAAATCCCCCGACCATGAGTTGGGAGAGAATTTTGAAGCCCCATCGACAACGAGGATTAAGATTTATAGATAGTTACGTATAAATAAAGCTTCTATTGGTAAGAATAGAAGCGACAGTGGTGGCAGTTTTTTCAGTTCTGGATGTGCAGACAAGGATGTTCTCTTTAGGTACATTGTTTCATCTTTTTGTGGAGTTTGGAAACTTCGTTAGCTGTAGTTGGACGGAGACCGAATATTATTGAAGGCTGCGATTATCGTTTATGTCAGTTTTACGATGTATTCATTTAAAGTTATTCTTATTATCTTTAAACCTGTTACATAATGCAGGTTACGTAAAAGGAGTTTGTTGTCAAAAGAGCGACGTTATACTACACTGTAGGCAATGATGGGATTTGTCAGCATTTGGTGTTTTTGTAAGTGTTGTTCCATCAAAATGACCGTGTCTTGGCGTGGCGACCTCACGATTGCAGCCATGGGGTTTTGAGTACCACTTCAATAATTGATGGCCTAAGCCTTTTCAGTTGTATGACTGCCATCTGATATCAGTCTTGCAATTCCTCTGTCTCAGCTTTTCGTGATCAGTATTCGGCTGATGGATGTTGCGACCAGTATTCGCCCCAGAAAAAATAATCCTACTACTGATGTACTCGGATTGCTTTTTCTTGGTCGAATACTGATCACCGCTTATGGTTTCCATAATGCATCCACCACAAGGTTTGGTCTTTCGTCCGAGAATTCTATCTTGACGGATACAGGTATTGAGATCCAATTTAGATTTTACGTATTAAACTGAATAATATTACTTTTGGTTGTCTCGATTTCCTTATATGTATATCCTGGTTAGCACAAACTTTGCAACTGGCTGTGAGCTAAAATGGTGATTGGCTAACAATTACATTAATGTTTTGCAATTTTAATGGAATAGCGTTAGTTGGTATTGTTAATAACTGATGTCAAGATTTTATGGTATCGTTGAATTTTGGTATTATAATGGTTTTGCAAAAAAATAAAGGGTGGTATATTATAATTTGTTTATGTGGCATCTTGCATTTATTAGTAGCGAAACTTATTACGAAATTATGTTTTTAGATTCTGTCATGAGAAAACCACTGAATCGTCAACTAAATAGGAGAACAACCTAGGAAAAGCCCATGGGGTAAAAAGGCTCATAATTGACGCGCACAAGGTTTGTCATCTTTGCGTGGTGGCTGATAATTTAAGCCTTTACAATGGTTTTAAAAATACCGGTTGTATCTCGTCGGTGTGGAACTTTCTGATGTTCATTAACACTGTGAACGAAAGTCCGGTCGAGATTGGTTTTCCACGTTACTTTCCCCATGAACCAATGAATGCGGGGATCGAGTCAAGCTAGCGACTCGGTAATCAAAAATAGTAGCACACACCATATGGGTTTTCACCCATGTTTCTATCTTCTTACCCTTTTCTACCACCCTAGTGTGGGGGAGTTTCCCCCCCCCCCACTGTTGTATATAAGTTTTCTTCTCTTAAAAAAAAAAAAAAAAAAAAAATCTCTTGCTAAATAATGGCCGTAGTATTTCCCTTTTGCGTTCTTTGTTTCGGCATAACCGCCGGTACTTTGAATATTGAGAGCAATATTCATTTCTAAGTGTGGGGGGGAATTCTCACGAATTTTATCATATGTATTATCCACCCAATTCCCCCGTTTTTTGGCCAAAATTTTTTTTTGGAGTAAGTGTTTTTCACTTACTCAACAAATGGTAATCAGTCCGCCATGTCTAACCCACATAAGGATTGGCTAATCCAGGAGCAAACGGCTCTTGGTAAAGATATATCACATCCGTTTATGGCTTGCAATTTGCCTAAAATTGTATGGTGTTCAGCTCACCATATCTTTAACTAGTGAAAAGTTGGCTAGCCCGCAAGTTTATGGCTTGTGGTAAAGGCAGTGGAAAAACCATAATTGGTAATCGGCTCACCAAAGATAATATTGATAATTTATCTAAGAGTTGGCTAGTCCAGAGCAAACGGCTTCTGGTAAAGACAAATCAAAACCGTTGACAGCTGGTGATTTGCTCAAAATCATCTGGTTATCATTGTACCAAGGTTCTTACTTGAACTGAAACAATTGGCTACTCCAGAAGTGATGGCTTTTGGTAAAGAGTTCTTTAAAATCCATTAAAGTTCTAAAACATTGCTAGGGACTAGCAATATCTTAGTGTGGGGGATTGATGAGTGTCTAAATACCCATCATTTTTGTACCATCTAAACTGCAAAAACATCTGAAAACACTCAGAAATGCATCAAAATGATGAAAATATCACAAATCAGTGTTTTATGTGTTTTAAATGCAAAAATATCAAAATCAGATGAAAAACATATCAAGTTTTCAAAATTGGCAGTTTTAGTCCCCCAAGTTTCAAAAGTTGTCAAATCTAGTCCCTGGAATTCAAAATAAAGAAAAATATCATTCAAGGTCCCTGAAATATTCTAAGTTGTCAAAAATGGTCCTTGAATGAATCTTTGAAAAAATGGCAAAATTAGTCCTTGGATATTTTAAAATGGAAAATGATCAAATGTTATCCTTGTACTATCAAAGTTTGTCAAGTGTGGTCCTTTTGATAACATTGGAAAAAAGTTCAGTTTGGTCCCTCAAGTTTGCAGAATTTACAACAATGGTCCTTGTGTATACAAATCCAAACCGGATCCTATATTAAACACAAGCCCATCCCACACTTGAACCTTGAACCCAAGACCCCTCATTTTGAACCCCCTTCATATTAATACCACCGGGTCAGCAAAAGTCAAAAACCAGGCACTGTGCATCCCTTACCTCATTGTCGCGCCAAAATCCAGATACCATAGTGGTTTCCTTGATTTGCTCTATCTACCCTTTACACCTGTCTCACCACTTGTATACCAACCCCCCTCCACCTTCACAATATCCAAAATTCATTAATTGATTGAAACCTGCTAATGACTTTTTTGGCGCCAAATCTCCACATGGACGAATATGATGAATTTTGAGGATCCAATGGTTGGAAAGAGGTGGGAAACAATCAGAGGTCGACAAGAAATCTCAAAAGTCTATAAAGAAGAGATGAGAAGCAATGTAGAGAGATATCTAGTGTACTTTAGTTTTAGCAAATGTCGTTTTAAGTAATTTTCAATTTTCAGTGTATTTTAAAGCTTTCAAGTGTCTTGTTAAGTCATTTCAGTGTATTGTTAAACTTTTGCAAGTATCAATTTCAAGTCTTAATCATATTTTCAAGTTTATGCATTTTTAAGTTAGAAATCTAAAAATGTTCTAATGTTGTTGTTAGTTATTTTTATGGACTGAGTAAGATCACTTAAGCTCCTAGATAGCTTTTAAAAGCTATTAGAAACTTTTAAAATCAGTTTAGAATCAAAAAGCAAAAATCACCAAAAATACAAATAAAATAGTTGAAAAATAAAAAAATCCATGGAAATGAAGGTTACAGCTGGAGCAGGGTAAATTGTGGATGGCCTTGGTTTAGAGCTTCTTGGGAAGCTATAGGTTGTGGTCTTGTACCTCAGTTCTCAGTTCTGTGCTTAGACTCACCTTGTAAGCATTTTCTCATAATTTGCAATTTTTAGTTTAAGTGTTTAAAGTAAGTTAATTTTGGTTTAATCTTGTCTCATCATAGTTAATATAAGTTAATCACTAGGTTTTCTGTTTTAAAAATCTGTTTTAGTACTAAAAGCTTCAAAACAGTTAAGTTAAAAGGTGTTTGGATTTGCCTTGATTACTGTTTTAGAGAGTGTTTGAGTTGTTGCTTGTTATTGTTTTGTGTCACTTAAGTATCATATAGCTCAAATAAACAAAGAAAATCAGTGCTTGTTTGTTTAAATAGTCAAAATCTCTTTAATCTCACTTAGTTGTTAACTATTAAGGTTTTAGTTTGTCAATCTCATCATATTAGCTTAAAACTTGTTAACTTAGCTTAATCTCGTCTTATTTTAGGTTAGTATAACATAATCAGTAAGTAGATTTGATTCAAAGTTCACATTAGTCAACTTATCCGTTATTCTGCTGAATTGCATTTGAATCTACTGAAGTGTTATTTGCTGATTCTGCTGATTCAGTATTTTGGCTTCTGCTGATATGCTTTTGCTGATCTGTTTGAAGTTTGCTGAATTGATTTTTGATTCTGCTAATGTAGAAGTTTAGATTCTGCCGATTTGTTTGTTGTTGCTAATTTCTATTTCATTTCTGCTGATTTAGAATTTTAGATTCTGCTGAATCTGCTGATTCTGCTGAATTGCTTATTGTAGTTTAATAGTCTGTTTCTTTACATTCTTTAGCTTATTTCAGTGTGCTTAAGTTGTCTACAGCTTAATTTGTCCTTAACAATCATTCTACATCTGAAAGTTTTAAAACACCATTGAGTCTCCGTGGGACTTAACGACCCGGGAATCCACTATATTCCTCTGATCTTAATTGCATTTGTTTCTGAGCTGTTTTAAGTTTGTTACGGTTAGCCATTCACAAGTGGTTAGCTTGTGTGATTAAACTTGACCGTTCGGGAGCGAATCATATACATATATCTAAGCCGCATTCCTTTTTGCTATTCATTTGGGTTGACTGGAATTGGCTATACGTTTGCAGCCGGTAGCACTAGATTCTCATCCAACTGAATTGTCGTGTCACTGATTAGGATCTTTCAACCCGGTAGAATATTCCAAGCTGTTAGGAATTAGTAAATCCAAGTATTAAAGTGTCGGTCACCTCAAGTATATGTAATCGTTAGAAAGCTCGTAGTCGTAGTTATTTAAAGTTAAGTAGTATTTAGTTAAGTAACACCGTGGAGGACGGACGGGTCTTTACCCACTGTATGCCTGATCCACAGCCCGTAGGTGGCGATTTGTGTAAGACTATAAATACTCTCTACCTCCCAAGGTAGAGAGTTGGAGCTCATAATAATACTTTCATTTTCTCTCACTAAGTTCCCAAACCTCTAACTCTTTCTCTCTCTAAAACCTTGAATTATACGCCGCACTTGATCATGATATGATGTGTTTGTGAAATCCAATATGTTACAAATGGTATCAAGAGCCCAGGTTTGATCATCTCTCTCACATATCCTTGGATTTCTAGTGGTTTTAGATGGTTTTTGAGTTTGAAAAAGTTTAGTGGTTTTTGCATCATTTGGATCATTTCTTGTGTTAGTGTTTGAATTTTGAGTGTACTTTTGTGTTTAGAATCATTGTAAGTGCTTGGGTTTTGATTTGGAGAGCTTGAATCACTGTGGTTGGGCTTGTTTTGGATTGAAAAGTGTGTTTTTGAAGTTTTTCTTGCTAGCGACTTGACTCTCGTAGTGTTTTTCTTCATAGCGACTTGCTTCAGTAATTGTTAGCGAGTTGTAGTGTTAATTGTTAGCGACTTGTCTATTGAGACAAGCCGACAAACAGTACAAGTTAGTAGATTCTCCACTACGGCTAGCGACTTGCTTTCATTATTTCTAGCGACTTGTACTTATTGTTCTCAGCGACTTGACATTAGCGACTTGGATACTTAGCGAGTTCCTCTTTAGCGACTTGACTGTTTAGCAATTTGGTGCTTTAGCGATTTGTGTCCAGCGACTTGGGTCTTAGCGACTTGGGCTTAGCGACTTGATTCATAGCAACTTGAGGTTTAGCAGGTTGCTACTTAGCGACTTGGTGCTTAGCGACTTGGTTCAAGGGTTATAGCGACTTGTCACACCAAAGTTGACTTTTTACGTCAAAACTTCAAACGACCATAACTTTTGATCCGTAACTCCGTTTTTAGCGTTCTACCCATCAAAACGACCATGAGAATGAGGAGAATGGCACGCCGAATGAACTATCAACCTTCGAGGCCTAAATCTGCTCCGAACAGAAGTTATTGAGGTTTTAAATTTTTTTGATCTGAAATTCTCCGTAAAAACGGGCATAAACCAATCCAAATCTCAACCAAACAACATCTCAGATAATCCTACAAACAATCATAAGTCCTAACACACAATTGTCTATCATTGTGTCGATCCATCAGTCATCTTAACACGTTCTATTGGTCATTGCTTAACGGTTTCTTCTTGATTTTGTAAAATCCCGCGAAAGATTCTATTTCTCGGTTTAAATCATAGATTTGTAAAATACCGTGCACGTCAACATCATGCATAACGATTCAGATTCAGTTGTATCTAAGATACTCAGTTTATACGACGTGATCAATGAACAGAAGATACCCAACAATGTACAACAGATTATCATGTTTGAGTCAGATAATGCTAAAATGGATTCTTGGTGCTCAAATTCAGAAGAGAGAGGTGCACCAGCCACAACCTGTGCAAGTTAATGCAAAGAAACGCTCCATGGAAGCTTCGGATGTACCTAAGAGAGAGATGCACCAGCCACAACCTGTGCACGTTAATGCAGAGGTAAGCTGCATGGAAGTTTCTGTTATACCTGACTGTGCATCTTCTACTCAAAATGATGATTATGAGTTGCATGAGTACTCTGCATTTATCCCTGATGACTCCCTTACCACTAAGCTTAACATATATAAGGATCAAGTTGCCATCTATGAACAGCGTGCTAAATTTGAGCTGACCACACGTGAGCAGGAAATGGATTGCCAAATGCATACATTAATCAGAAAAAGTAACTTAAGGGAAGAAACATTAAAACAAGAGTTAAATTCCTTACAAGAGAAACTTAATAAAACTGCTAAGCAAAAACAAGAACTTCAAGAAAATGTAAAGGTCTTTAAGCAGGAGTTCAAACAAAAGGAATCAAAACTTTTAAATGATTTTTCCAACCTTAAAACTTTAAAGAACAAACTTGAAAACAAGTTGTATGTACAAGGCAACACCATTCAGACTGCTCACATGATCACTAAGCATAGAGTATTAAGCAATAAGCATAGTACTGGCCTTGTAGAAGAACCCAATCTTGAGTATGGTAAGAAAGCAAAAGCTGCTCAAAAAGTGATCTATGATGGTAATGAAATCCTTAAGCCTAGACAAATGCCTACTTGTTTAGAATGCACTGAAGAAGATAGAGAGTTAGAAGATGCCTCTAGAGAGAAAATGGAAAAGAAACTTAAAGATCCTTGGTGTATAGATCATAATATAACGTTCAAAACTCCAAATTACACTAAGGATAATTGGATTGCCTTAAACAAGTTTAGACCTCAAACTCAGTTAACCCCTGAACAAGTGTTCTGGAAATTAGATATGGAAAAGAAAAAAGCAGATGAACTTGTTGAAAATAATTCTCCCCTTAGGAAATTGCCTCCAGCCACTGTGTATCCTCCAAATACACCAATGCATTTAGTGCCTAGAACTATTCCCACTAAAAGCAAGACCTTAATCAGCCTTTATGTAGTTTACCAACTATTTGTTGATTTTGAGAAAACGTGTAAAAAGAGAATCACACCTACTGGGATAACTGAAGGGGAGAGGGGTTTTGAGCAAACTAAAGAATGCTATTTAACTGAGGTCATGCCTTTCTTTAAACAATTAAAAGGTCAATTTGAGAGTCTTAAAAAGGGGATAGACATAGAGATTAAAGAAATGGAAAAGGAATTTGATGCAATGATAGTTGAGGTCAATAATTATGAACGGGAACTTAAATATAATGAAATTGAAAGGAAGAATCTGCATATCTTAAATGAGAACTTGATTTCTCAATGTGGTACTCAAGATGTGTTTTACGTTGCTACGAATTCTTCTATTACTGCTTCTCAACTTCATGAATTATCTGTTGCTTTGAAAGTTTCCCATGATCGTGTCATTGAGCTTGAAACAACAAATTCAAAACTGTATGAGAAAATAGAACAGGATGATCATGATAACCTGGTCAAACATTTTTCTAAATTAGAAGTTGAAAATCTTGCTTTGCAATTAAAATATCAACATCTCAAAGAAAATGTTAAAACCTCAAATATCAAGACATCCTCTGATGCTACTGAGTTTGATGCAGTTTTTGAAATTAGCAAACGTGATGTACAAATTCGAGCTCATTACAACACGATCAAAAGATTGAAAACCCAAATCTCACAACTAAAGGGAGAATAGCATGATTTTACTGGTTCCCGAATGCTTCCACCTTTAGATTCTCAGAATTTACAACTTCAAAACATTATTGATAACTTGCAAAAGGAAAATGATTGTTTTAAAGCTGAAATTTCAAAGGTTAATGATCAAAACAAAGAGTTATGTGATTCATTCAAAGTTAATCATGATAAACACATTGAAAAGATAACTTCTTTACTTAACGATATTGAGAATCTGAAGCGTGAGGTGAAAGGAAAATTGCCAATCCCTAATTGCAAATATTATGTTCCTAAGGTTTCTGCTTGTGATAAGTATGCTATCGATATGTTATATATTCCCCCGCCTATTAGGAATAATGAACTTGCACATAAAGCATATCTCTCATACCTTAAGGATAGTTTGAAGGGTCTCCGTGAGATGGTTGAAGATGAAAGAATAGAAAAACCATTTGATAGTACCATAACCTATGCCTGCATGGATGCCAAAAGATCTCAAGAACTCTTAGAGTACGTAATTGTCACAAGTCCGAAAGCGAGTAATAGGCGAGATAGAATAGTTGCACCCAGTTCTATGCCTAAGGATAAGAATGTGACTCTTAATGTGCCTCTGAAAGCCTCAGAACCCAGCACTTCTAGACCAGAAAATCAAATGGCAGTAAAACAAACTAAGGCTCCCGTCATCACTTCTATTGATGTTAATATTGACACTAAAGTTAGCGGGTCAAAACCTAGTAGCAATACAAAGAAGGACAGAATTTCGCTAACTAAAAGTGATCATGAGAAGAAAGTGAAAGAACACCATAGGGAAAATAAGTTTGACTTGAACAAAAAGAAGCGTGTTGGTTCTAGTATTAGCTCTAAGCTTACTGAAATTAATTCGAAGTCTTATGCTGTCTGCAAAACCTGTAAAGAATGTCTATCTTCTGGTAATCATGATAAATGTGTTGTGTTATTTCTGAGATCTAAGAATCATACCCCATTTAAGAAAGTTTGGAAAGCGAAACAGATTAAGCAATCCTGGAAACCTACGGGGAAGGTTTTTACCAATGTAGGATTTTAGTGGAAGCCAACAGGTCGAATATTCACGAATGGCAAACCTTGCCCCTTAACTAGATCCACTATGCCTAGAGTAGTGCCTGTTAAGGTTTGGAAGCCAACTGGTAGAATAATCCCATTAAGCACAAAATGTCCCTCGACTAAGTCTGATGCTTCTACTAGTTCAGCTCCTAGTGACAATAGCATTTCACCTAGGGTTTCTGTTGATTCAAAGATTGTTTGTGCTAACCAAAAGGACCCCATGAGCACGTGGGGATCCAATGTTTCCGATTCTCTGTCTTCGTCTGTTGTCCAAAGCAGGTCATACAAATTGTCCCTTGGTATTTGGATTCGGGAGGCTCTAAACATATAACTGGGCTCTAAACAATGACGTCTGTTCACATCAGTTCAGGCCTCGTACTTCATCATTATGGCGTCTGCAAATAACACTTCAAGCCCCGTTCCTCATTGAAAAGAAAAGTGTACGCTTTAGTGCGCTTTATCTTCAAAAGAAAAGAAATCTTCATGTTCATGACCATTCTCATCAACATTCTTCATCAACAAGCTTCATGTTTTCCCACGCTCATTCAACCCTCAAGTGGATCTACGTTCATTGGTTTATATTCTTATTCACTTGCTCAAACAAAAATGGAAAACTTCATTTGCAATTCTTGAGGGAGAGAAGAGTGAATATACTACATGTTTATGGATGCTTGAGTTATGGTCATACGACTCTCCAACGCCTAATATGTTAAGGATAACTGGGATTTACTATTTGGGATTCATTGGTTTTCAAGATATGTTTGATGAGTACTTCCAACCTCCAACGAATGTTGATCATCCTATTTCTGAAGCTCATGCTCCGGTTCCTACTGACTCAACTGGTTCACCATCTAAGAAGTACTTCTCGGAATTCTCAAGAAACCTTATCTCCAGTTATCTCACAAGGCATTGACAATGACTATCATGATATTGTAGTTGCACTATTGAATAATGATCCGCTCTTTGGTATTCCTTTGCCAAATCTTCATGGTTTATTGTTCCTCTCATTGTGCACGCTAGAAATCAACCACATAAACATTAAAGAAAATGACTACCTCATCCGCTCGAAGACATTTATGGTGAATCTTCCAGATAAGTCTCTACATGTATACCTTTAGGAAGAATGCATTGATGTTGAGGAATCATTTGTTCCAGTTCATTCAGTGGATCGACGTACATCCGATTGTATGTTTATTCACGTGTTGGGCATTTGACACAAGTTGATTACTTCGGAGTTAATCATTTATCACTTATTTGAGATTGAAGTTAAATTTCACAAAAGCGTGTTCTTATTTGATAACTTGCTCAGGTCTAAGAATTTTAAGTTGAAGACTTGGTTTATCTAGTTACTAGCTGTCGGGATGGATGGTTGAAGATCTGATTAACTATCACTTTAAGGAGTTACGTAGTTTTACTCAGTGACACACGAAAATGCCGTTGTGGATAATCGCAAGAGGTGTTAATGTCTCATACTTTGGTTGAGTATTGAGTACTTAGAGATTTGCTTGAAGCATAAATTCTCGACACTGTTCTTCCAACATTTGTGCAAGCTTAAGATGCAAATGCGGGAATTCTTCTTCAGTTTCAAGTTTGGTATATCGGGTTTTCTTCATCAGTGGTCACTTCAAATTGTCTACGTATGGGTTGATAAAGATAGTTAGAGAGAGTTTCTATAGCAGTTGATTCTCACAAGTTACATTTGAGCTTATTGTGTTCTTCTCATAAGGATTTCAAGGATATGAGTGTATTATGTTTTGCTGATTCTGAGGTATCAAAACCAACAAGGGGGAAGGAGACATACATTTAAACTCTCAACGAGTACATGTGATGAACTTAATACTTCTACTCAATTGAAGTTATTCCGGGAAGACAAATGTCTTAACCGCAGAGAAACTCAGTGTTTAATTCGTGGAGTTTGGGGTTATTATTACAACTATTTGGGGGAAGGATGTATCATTTCAACTATTTGGGGGAAGGATGTATTATTCCAACGATTTGGGGTAAGTGGTCTCTTGACACTTTTGGTATGTGTTATCTCAGCCTTCAGTGGGTCGAAATATGAGAAGAATATTTGGAACGTGAGATGATATTACTTATCGACATCTTCTATATGACTTATGATAAAGTGCTTCCAGTTAGTGTTTCATGTACACAATGTAATGATGATTCCGATGAGGTCGCAACCATCAGGGGAGAGATATGTGTACATCAGGGGAGAGATATGTAATGATGATTCCGATGATAAAGTTACTGTGATGTCGTTGTTTCTACTCTGGTTGGGTACTTGTGTACATAATGGGCTGATTGGTTATATGGAAGATTACTGGAATGCACTTGGTAAAATGAAGATGTTGATATATGGTTCCCTTGAATAGACAACTGCTCAAACTCGAAGAGTAATGTGTACATCGAGGATGCACAACATGATCATGTGATCGGGCTTAATCATTTATTCCGGGTTTGATAAACGCAGAGATGATCCGTGTTAACTTGTTACTTCGTTGTTATCGTCGTATTCGGGTTCTTGAGCCTCATACAATGAGACTGTTTGCTTCTCTTCTACTTCTTGGAGGAAATGGTCTTAGTTCGAAGATTGTCGGTTTTGGGGGAAGCTACCAAAGATTCTCATTTAGAAGGCTCATGTTCAGACGACGATTTTTCTTAGAAGCCTCGAATGCTTTGGTGGTTAAAGTTTAAGAGATGTTGATTTCTTTCTTCTACAACGTGCTGAATGATATCCTTATCTCGGCACTCATTTCATCATCCTCTTTAACTAATTTATCTCTTGTAAATATTTAGTCGAAAAGCAAAATACAAAATTACAAAACCTTCAAAAAGCAAATAGAAAAATATAAAACTTTCAAAAACCATTAAAAAAAAATTGATAATTCTTGAAAAATTGCAAAAAATATTGTCGTTTTGTCATGTTTTTCTCGAATCGATAATATCTACGGTCTTTGTGCTGTCATTCAAAGAATGACACGGGACTTTAGATGTTGTTCGAATGTTCTTAAAAAAAAAAAAAAAAAAAAAAAAAAAATTGGGAGAAAGTGAAACAATGGTTTATTGTCATTTCAGGCAGTAACCCGTTTTTCAACGAAAGAACAGAGCCATGCTTTATCTTGTTTTTCAAATCTCATGCTCTCATTCTATAAACAATTACTTACTATCTAATGAAAACTAATTGCTTGGAATAATAACTCGGACTCAATTTTTTTGAAAATCATCTGGACTTAACGTTTGTCAAAATCGCTATCCTTCAATCAATAACATATGTCATTGATTGAGGGGGAGAATGATTTCAATTAAATCAATAGGTTATTTTTCATACAATTATTTTCAAAATATAATCATGAATGTTTAATCAATGGAGTTTAAAGTCTCATAATCCGATCCTTATCAGTTAAAATATTTTCATAATCAAGTCACAATTCTCCTCAAAAGCTTTCAAAATCAATTTAAATCTACAGAGATCACAAACCTCAAATGATTTGAAAATTGTGATCGGGGGAGAATTTGTGATTTAAATTGAATTTAAACTGATAATTCGATAAATGGTTTCATAAGTGTTTACCAAGCTTTCCTCCCCGCATGTGCCAAACGATTTCAAATTTTCCATGCACATGTTGAGGGGGAGCATCTTTTTAAACCACAAAGAATTGAAACGTGATTGATTTGTCTCTAAGTGCAGGTTCCTTCTAATATGTGCAAAACTCTTTGAAACCTCGAAGCACATATTAAGGGGGAGCAAACTTATGAAAACCTCATCCTTCCTCAATATGCTATATCTACTTGATTTGATCAAGGAAGTGATGTTGATATCTTTTAGAAAATGGTAATCAAAGAAGTTAATTCTTCCTCTTGCCTCCGTGTGCCAAAACGATTTCAAATACATGATGCACATGTTGAGGGGGAGCTCTTTTTCTAAAAATATCAAAAACAATTCAGGTACAAAATACTTTGATAATATATCACAAGTATCTGAATTGATTTTTAAATGGTTTTCAATTGGTTCCAATGGCAGATGAACAATACCAAATAGACCGACCAAATTTACTTTATGTATGGTGATATAAGGATGATAAGGTTAGGTATGTGTTCCCATGATCCGCCAGAACCGGAGGGATCTACCCAGGGACAATCCACTAGATAGTGTAGAGTCCTTAAGTATGATGAAAAAAAGGAGAAAAATGAGATATGGGAAGAGTGCGGACTGAGACAGAGCTAGTACTGGAATAAACCCAACAAATTTCTAGTTATGAAGTCTCGGTAAGCACTGAAGGAGTTGAAGAATGAAAAAGAATTGAATGAGAAAAGGGTGAAAATAAATAGCCCTCCATTTATTCAACCTTAGGGCAGAAACCGAGTTCAACACATATGCTACTGGTGGTTACTAAGGTAACACTGGTATTGAAGACAAGACGTCATGGACCCAGTGACGCACTGCACTAAACTTCCCAAGCTACTCAAGTTCCTCTTAAAAAGGCTTGTTTCATTCTCACGGGGAACCTACATAATCTATCGACTTTCTCCTAGAGATTTTTGATATTGAAGAAGGAGACCCTCTCCCTAGTCTCCGACATAGGAAATCAAATGTGCACAATTGAGTCTAGAGCCACGAGATCATCATATAAATCTCATTAGGACACTTTCTATGAAGACTCTCTGTTTCACACAATGTGGAAAGAGAGATTATATCTTATGAGTCCTACGCATTATCCTTGTGGTATTTCCAGAACATCTGAGTGATATGCAAACATATTCACAATGAAGATGGAAAGCCTTCTGGAGCCAACATCAAACAAGCTCCTGGTGGGTGGCATGTGAGATCTATCCAATAGATCAACCATGTGACAACTGAACAAAAACAATGGGGCGATTCAATCCTTTGAATCAATCCTGGTTCAGGTTATGGATTGACGGATACCTTTGAAAAACCGGTCTGTGTGCTTAAAAACTCTTTTCTTTAGCACATCGACTGTGTACTAACATTTCAAAATAAAAGGTGTTTATGATTGATAATTAATTTTCATTAAAACCTTCGTTGTATTGCAAAAACAATTTCTATTGAGCGATACACGATTGTTTTTCAAATCTCTTTTCATCAATCAGTGAATCTCAATTCGCTGGTTCACTCACTCCGTGTTGTCTTCTTTGAGACGTTCCGGTTTGAGAACAGCTAGAGCAGCTGCGAAACCCTGTCAAGGAAATTCTTCGGAATTATACCTGATCACAGGCAGTACTTGTACTGATCAACGGGGAACCGTGGGTCGTGTACCTCAATTCAACGAAAGTGATCAAAGACACTTTCGTGCACTTTATTGCAAACTGTTGTATGCAGGTACGCCCGACGTTTGCAGCTGATCAGAACGAAGCGGTCAATCCATAGCCGCATGCTCACTCTACACATTCATTTCTAAAGAAATCATGATAAGTGCATCAATGACTCTGATATTTTCACTCCATGCTTCTGCTACGCTGCTGCAAATATCATGAATCAACTAAAGCTTTCGCTACTCTGATAAGAAGAAATCATGATCCAGAATGTGAGCATGTCGGTCCAAATGTCACAACATCACATAATACCAACACCACAATGGAAGAGTCATAGATTTATGTTAGCTGATGATCTCAATGCTGGCTCAAAACTCATCATCACGTGGATCAGTTGAAGACCTCCACATTGATTATCCAAACATGCAATAATGAAGAATCAATGACTACGTGCTACTGCGCAATGAACAAGAACAAGAATCCAAGAACAATCTTAATGTAATATCTGTTTGTATTCAATGTAATTTGAAGGGACTTCCCTTAGGGGGAGATTGTTAGGATTTAGTAAATCCAAGTATTAAAGTGTCGGTCACCTCAACTATATGTAATCGTTAGAAAGCTCGTAGTCGTAGTTATTTAAAGTTAAGTAGTATTTAGTTAAGTAACACCGTGGAGGACGGACGGGTCTTTACCCAATGTATGCCTGATCCACAGCCCGTAGGTGGCGATTTGTGTAAGACTATAAATACTCTCTACCTCCCAAGGTAGAGAGTTGGAGCTCATAATAATACTTTCATTTTCTCTCACTAAGTTCCCAAACCTCTAACTCTTTCTCTCTCTAAAACCTTGAATTATACGCCCCACTTGATCATGATATGATGTGTTTGTGAAATCCAATATGTTACACAAGTTTCATTTCCTAATATTGATATGAGATGTTTAAGTTATTGGTTTGTTTTGATCCCCCCTCGAAATTCTTTCGTTTTCACAACGGTCTAGCAATACGGCTGGTGCAGCCCTTTGCACAACAATCGTTGAAATAGCAAGAGGAATTCAATGGGTCAGGTATACGGGTCTCGCTATCCTAAACATCACGTCTCAACATTAGCGATTGACGCTTGAAATGTACTCCCGAGTTGAAAGACTCCACTCAGTGACGCAACACTATTCAGGTGTAACGTTATATGCACAGAAGTTATGATTGATGCACACAAGTTATAATTCATGCAAACAAGGTTTGTCTTCTTAGCTCATTAATTACACACAACTACCATTTATGTCTTCCTCTATCAGCACGTTGTAATTCTAATAATGTGATGATAGTATTTGGAACGCCAGTACCCTCATATTGTATATGTGTTTGCATTACCTCTCAGAATCATGGATAGCCACATATTTGTAACTAAGCGTTGTCTAGAATTGCCCATATGTACGCAATCGGACTGAGTTACATCTTATGGAAGTAAATGGTCGTGTCATCGATTGGAATCTTTCCACTCGGTAGAATAGTGCAATCTTCATTTGCTAATATTGATACGGGATGTTTAAGATATTGCCCGGTTCTCATCTTCCCCTCGAATTCCTTTCGTTGTGACAATGGTCTAGCAATACGTCTGGTGCAGACCTTTACAGAAAGACTGCTGACGCAGCAAAAGGAATTTGAGGGGGCGATTAGACGGGCATCACTATCTTGAAAATCGCGTACCAACATCATCGACTTGCGATTGAACTATACTTCCGAGTGGAAAGATTCAGCTCGATGACACAACGATTCCTAAGTACGGAAGAAAAGGATCCTTCACAGAATACGACTAATTCGGGTACAATATCAGGTCGATGGTGATAACCTCCTTGAATATGCACATAAAAAAGGAATGGTAATAGCCCACGCGCATCATCGTTAGTTAAATGTGTGTTAATCTATACAGTGGATTGTAATAAAAGTCTTGCATTATAAATATCCATATGTTTTATTCCATTTAGGGAAAGATACCACTTGCGACTTGCCTCATACTGCCACAATCATCTTTACTGTTATTTAAGGTGCAGATGGAGTGACAGTACGACATTTTTAGCGTCAACATAAAAATTTTAGCTGCCGGTCTTCAGCGTCATCAGGTAATTCGGTTATGTATTTTTAATTGATTCTAGGGTATACCTTTTTGAGAAACCCACACGTCTTTAATTTATTGCAGCCATGAAGAACCTTTACTACCACCTCAAGAAATACAAACATAGGATACCAAATGGTGTAGCTGAAGCTGATGACAAAAATAACAAGCCGGATGCAGAAACCAACAGAGCACATAATTCCGGAAAGGTGGTCGATGTAAAAACTCCATGATCTTTCTGCGCACCCGTCAGCAAACATGTAGCACATATCATTCTTTGATATCCTTTCGCTGCCAGTTTTTTTTAGCAAGCCTACGACATTCAGATTTGGAAGTTCTTTCTTTTGCTTTGGTTAGGTCCGACACAGATTTGAATAACAGATGTAGCCAACGGCGGCGCCCTGACTTTCCATCTTAAACGTTTCAATCAAGTAGCCATCTCAGCGAAAGCATTTAGTAAGCAAACCATGGCTTCTCAGGTTTTTAGATAACAAGATTATTTGTTTACGATGTGTGTATGTTTAAAATACTGTCCCGTCCGTTGTTTGGGATCGTACACTTTTCGTTTAGTTGTTTATTAAATCATATTCAAATGCTTCACGTAACCATTTGAATAGTGATGATTGTCATGTATGTGAATGTAGTTATGCGATTTTTGGGTTGTCCTCTGAATCTCTGGTTTGCAAAAATTTATGCAACTGAATGGTTGTGTCATCGATTGGAATCTTTCCACCCGGTGGAATATCGCAGACTTCGTTTGCTTATATTGAAACGAGATGTTTAGGATCCCGGCCCGTTCTGATCTTCTGTACGAATTCCTTTCGTTCTTACAGCGATCTAACAACACGTCTGGCGCAGACGGTTGCACAAAGATTGTTGAAATAGCAAAAGGGATTCGAGCGGCCGATCAGACGGGTCTCGCTATCTTGAACATCGCGTCTCAACATTACCGACTAACGTCTTAAATGCACTCCCGAGTGGAAAGAATCCTTTTGACGACGCAATAATATTCAAATCCGAAAGCAAACAGACTTTTAAGCAGTACAGTCTATGCGGCTTCAGGTTTCAACAACTGTTTACACAACAGAATATTCGTGTTATCGATTCGAATCTTTCATACTCGCGTAGTTCTGGCTTATTGGATTACTTTTACTTTTTTATATTTGCCCACGATTCTTTTTCAATGTATCCAATTTGGGATTAACGTATCAAAGGTCCAACATTTCTTTAGTTCTTAAAAGTATGCATGCGCGTTCCACATTTAAAAAAAATTAAAACAAAAAAACCCCCGCAACGCGGGGGGGGGGGGGGGGGGGGGGGTTGATTTTCACCTCGTTCATATTGATAGAAGAAGAATGTTATGTAATTTGGTAAAATACATGCACACAGCCAACTTGGGCCTTTCCCAATTGACAATAAAGTATTTGGGCTTAGGCTTATCACATATATATTAATATATCATGCACTCAGCCCAAATATGTAACACGCTTCTAAAATATCCACCTAAGGTTTTGTCATTAACATGCTTAATCCTTTTTTGTGTACTTCTTTTTGTACAAAAGCAGAGACATCTGCTTTTTAATTTATACTGCAATGAAATTATTTGATAGCAGACTTATTTTCGAAATACTCCCCTAAAAACAGAATACAGGTTTATTTTCAATCAGTGATTAACTTATAGTAGTATCAAACTGAAGTGTATATCACTATCTAAACCGAATAGCATGAGCTGCATTCTATCAAAGAAAAACCCAAATTTATAGGGTTCTTTTTCTTTTTCTTTTCAATATTGTCATGATTAGTTTCACCCTTTTTCATATTTGGCCGACCAACCAAACTAAAAAAGTAACAAAAATAATAATACATAAAAGAGTCAAAGTACCTGAATCTTTCAATTTTATTGTTGTTTATTTGCCATTATCTCTGAGCTTATCCCCTATATACATTTCATAACGTGTCAACCTACTACTGGTTTTGTTGTGTCTAAACAATATATTCCAGAAGTTAATAATGTAAGCAGGGACAGAACGAGGACAAAATATGATCGGGTGCACAAATGTTTGGAATTGTAATATAGAAACACATTTTGATGGATCGGATTCGGATGCATTTAAAACACATTTAAGAAAAAATGTTGTTTTTTTCAAAAATTAACATTGTATCAAAAAAATCCATAGGGTTCCCGGACACCTGCGGGAACCCCCTGTTTTCGTCCCTGAACGTAAGGTATACAAACTAGTACTTACTACAATATATAGAATTACTAGATTTGAATGATTCGTAATAAAAGATGTTATCTATGAAATGTAAATATTCTGTTAAAGCCTTTAGCAACTTGTTAATGTGTCTCTTCTAATGCAACTATGATATAAAAGAAAATAAATTTTACTTGCTAGCAAATGATCGTATTGTCATTTACATCACCACATGTATAATCCGTTATCATATAGACGTACGGGATTTAATTACTAAATGAACCAGGACGCATTCTGTGTCGCCATTCGAGTGTGTAAATACTCATCATTTTTGGTTAAATCTGAACTGCAAATCACTTAAAAACGCTCAGAAATGCATCAAAATACTGAAAATATCTCAAAATTGCATTTTATATGTTTCAGATGCAAAATGTTTAAAATCAGATGAAAAATGAGCTAAGTTTGCATAATTGGCAGTTTTAGTCCCCCAAGTTTCAAAAGTTGTCAGAAATAGTCCCTGAGCACTTATTTTAAAAGAAAAGTCACCAAAGGTCCTTTTAAAATCATAAGTTGTCATAATTAGTCCTTTGGTGAAAAATATCAAAAGTTTTGAGAAATTACAAGTTTAGTCCCCGGAGTTTCAGATTTGGCAGTTTTGGTCCTTATATTTTTGAAGATTGGCAAAACCAACCATTGGATTACATTTTCAGAAGTTACATGTGTGGTCCCTGGTTTTTCAGTTTTGGCAAGATTGGTCCCTAAACTATACATTTATCCAAAACTAATCCTAAGTCCAAATCCTATATCTATCCCAAGCCCAATAAACCTTTATACCCGATCCAACCCGTTTACCCAAAATACCCACGGTTTAAAATAAAACCACCCAGCCACCCTTTTCCCTCCACTGTCTCCCCTTCTCCATCACTACTTTTTCTGCAACTCAACCTCTAGCTCACCCTACTCCACACTTTGTCCCCTCCAACCACAACCCTCCAAAGCCACATTCAATGCCCCTTTCCCTGTCCAAGCTATGGGAACCAACTGGTAAAAAAGAGTTTTCCCGCCAAAAACTCATCGATGGCCATTATCATCTCAAGTCATCCAATGGCTACAAATGCAAGTGGGATCTGCTCAGAGGTCAAGTGGGAGGAATTTCACATATAAAAAGAGGAAGAAGAGAGAGTAGAAGAGGCAGTAGTTAGTTTTTAAATTCCTTGTATGTCGTTTTTTTATAAAATTATCTCAATTAGTGTTTTAAACTGTAATCTTAAGCTTTATTGTATCAAAACTAAGCCACTTAGTCATTGTAATTCATTTCAAGTCTTAATTCAAAGTCTCATTTAAGTTTGATGTTTTTTATATCCACTGTTAATGAATTCAGTTTCAAGCTTTTGTACTCATGCTCCATGTAGCTTATTTTTAACTTAAAAAAGCTTATTTAAGCTTCATATAGCTTTTAGTAAGCTTATAAAATAGATTCAAGCAATTTTCATGTTTGGTCAACAAAAGTCAACTGCTGAAGCTGATTTGGATTTGGTCATGATATTTGATGATGCAGAGTTAGAAATGGGTTTAGTTAGTCAAAATGGGTTGGAAAGTGGGTATTGTACTATTCCATTGATTTCAGTAGCTTGTTACTTTGGCAGAATCATGTAAGTTCTTGAGTCCATTTCTGTTTCAATTTTAATTCATGACTGCTTCAATGCTTGTGGTCATATGTTAATTCGTAGGATTAGATGATTTATTTAGTAGTTATAGTCATATTAAGCTTTTAGAATAGGTTAAGGTTGAGGATAGCAGTCATTGGCATAGCTCTCAGTTAGTATAAGTTGTGTTTGGTTCTGTTAATTAATCTGAGTTAGGGTGTTAGTTATTGGTTGAAATCTGTTGCTTCAGTCTAATATAGGTTAAACACAATCATTTAAGTCATCACTTGTCACCAAAACTCAGCCAAAGTCAAAATCACTACAAACCTGTTCTAATTTCATGTCTGTTGGAAATTTGTGAGATCAAAAACTTGTTTTGTGTTTAGAATTCATAGAGATAGCTTGCATTAGTTTTATTTCACCTTAAAACATCAATATCAGCTCATGGTTTAAGCTCAACTCTCAAATAAGTCAAGTTTTCAATTCTGTCCAAAAGTTAAAATTTCATAAAAACCCGTTTTTGAATAAACTTTGTAATTTCATTGTGATCTTACCATTAGGATTTAGGATATAAGCTTTTGGGATATTAAAGTTTAGCTGCTCATCTTAATTAGAAAAATATTAGTTTATCTCTACTTAGCTTATTAACTGCTTATTCATTAGCTTCTTTTAAGCCCTTTTTCACAAAACTCCCGTTTTGCTTATTCCTTATTTTTGCTTATTTAGTGTGTTTTTCTTGTTGTTGTTGCTTATTCTAAGTTCCCATAACTTGTTTATAGCTTATTCAACCTTTGGTTCAGTAGTGGTAGCTTTTTATTAGCTTATGCAAGCTTAATAGCTCATTTTGACCCGTTTCCATAGCTTCCACTTTTGCTTTTTTAGTTTCCTCAAATTTAGTCCTTATTAGCTGAAATTCTGGATTTAGACACTTTGGTTGGTAGTGGTTTTCATGGTGATTTTAGTTTATTTTTGTGATTTTATAAGCTGGCTTAACAAGGGCTTAAAGTTAGTACATAAGGGCTGTTTGGCACTAGTGCTTAAATAGACCCATATCATTGTAGATTGTTGTTCAGAGGTTTAGGATAGTTGGAATATGTTGGTTTTAAGTAATTTTAGCATACTATAGCTTCTGTGATAATTTGGTGCTCATTTGGTACTTATAGCTTATTTTTAGTGCTTATTTATAAGCACTTTTCACTACAGAACCTAATTATTGAACACCTGCACCACTTTTATTATTTTTCCTATATTTAGAATAATATTTTATAATATTCTGGAAGTTTTCATATTTTTCACTGTTCATTTGCTATTTTTCTACATTTAAAACAGATTTTAGGCATTTTTAATTAGCTTTTAATACAATTAAATCAGAAAAACTTCAAAAAAAATAAGTTTTCATTTTTCCTAGGTTAAGATAAATATAAAAAGCAAAAAAATACTTTTCCAGATTTTTCTTAGTTAAATTTGTATTTTTAAGCAATTTAAGTAGTTTTAAACAGTTTTTAATTTATAGAACATAGAAAAATAATCAGAAAAATACAAAATTAGTTTTGAAAATTCTCTTTAGTTATTTTAGATTTTTCTAAGTCATAATTTCATTTTTCTAGCTTTATTTCACATTTTTTTGTATTTTAGGGTATTATTAAATAGGTAAAAATAGTTTTCAATTAATAATAATTAGATAAATAGTAATAAAAATAATTTTCTTTTTCTAAAAATTTTCTCTTATCATTAGGTTTGTAAAAATATCATTTTCATATTTTTAGGATTAATATTGCTTCATTTCCACATTTTTCTTTTGTACGTCACGTAGTTTTTAATTTAAGTTTTATAAAAGAAAAATCAAAAACATCATTTTAAAAATAGTGATAGCGTTTATTTAATATAATTTATCTTTTTAGTTTTCTTTAATTTGCATTTAAGCCCCTGTAGTTTATATACTTTTTCTTTAGTTATAATCAATCATATATCTTTTTCCGTTCAAATTCACCCGATCACTACACGTTTGACTATTCTCGCACAGCTCGTTGGGACTTAATGACCTGGGGAAACACTATACTCTCCTGATCTTCATTGCATTGGTGTCTGAACTGTTTTAAGTTTCTTACGGTTAGCCATTCACAAGTGGCTAGCTTGTGTGAGATAACTTGACGGTTTGGCACCAATCAGACGTATTGTATGATGTAATGTAAGTAAACACAAATTAAACACAAAACTTAAGCTCCAATATTATTAATGAATAATACGAGTGATCTAGCTTATCACTAGGGTTACACCTTGAAGCCTTTGTGAATAATACGTATGTATGTATTCAAATATCTAAGACAATGACCTAGGACCTCCTTTTATAGTACAAGGAGTCCTTTACAAGATAAGTATAAAGCTAACAATATAAAATATACACAAGATTTTTTCTATACTTATCTAGACACGTTCTCCTAACCATTATATAATAGCAGTGGTAATAAATGTACCAACAGTGGTAATACGTTTCCACTGCTAGTGCAATCCAAGCAGTGTCTTCCAATGCTATCAGTGATAACAGATTATTCCCAACAATCCTCCCCTAAACTTATGATTTCTCTGCAAATCAATAAGTTTCTTCAATCAACATCTTATTCAAGGATTTGGGGAATTCAACCAAATACTTCACTTCTTCCTTAACTTCTAAATAGCTCTTGAACATTGATCTTGAAGCCTATGTAACAATGCTCTGACCTTGTCACTGTCTTCATGAACTCTTATTATTGTACATAACATCACTGTGAGAGTTCCAACTCTGAGTGGATATTCTTTCTCAGCAAGCATGAATGCATCTACTCCATTTACTGTAGAAACATGGTGAACTTCATATGAATAATAGTAAAACCATTTAGTACCAGGACATGAACATGAGAACTTCCAGAAATCGTCATTAACATCAGGTTCATAGAGCCTTCTAAGATTAACCCATAACTGCATCTCCTTCGTATCTTTGAGATCTTCAGCATCAAACCTTTCTTGAACTAACTTTCATAGTGTATCAAGATCATCTATGTCAAAAGCTTTAATAAGATCTTCAAATTGAATGAATGATTGAGTTTCACCACCTAGCCTTGTGATCTTCCATGTTGGAGCAAAATTGCTAGCAGTGTAAACTTCCCAATCAATGATAGGATGTCTAACTTGCAGTGGTTCTGGATACAAATCTTCTTCTTCAATCACAATCATATCAGTCAGTTGTTCTTCAGTGAACTTCTCAGTTTGAACTTCTTGTTCTTCAACAAACTTTGTCTTCTTAATAGTCTGAGAATCACTGTCTTTGGCCTTTCTCTTCAAACCAGGATACCTTCTTGCCTCTTCTTCAGAATCCATTGGAATGAAATCTCTATCTTGTCTTTGAACTCTGTAGTAGATACTTTCAACTTTATCATCAGACATTCCTTTGAATTGATTTCTTTTCCAGCCACCAACATTGCAACAATAAGTCTTCATGCATGCAATAATTTGTGCCTTAGTTGGTTGCCTTGGTTTCGTTTGACCCTTTTTGACTGAACTGATCACATCTTGAAGTGCTTGATTATTCTTCATCTGAATAAAATCTTTCAACTGAGCAGTTCTTTGTTCCTCAGTTAAAGATTAATCAGCTACAAGGTCAATTGCCTTTCTCTTGATTACTGGATCATTTGCAATCAAGAAATCAATTTCTTCTTCAGTAGGTACATAGCTGAACTCTGGAGTTTTCTCTCTTAATCTTGTAAGAGGAACAGTGGAAATTGGATTTTCCAACCTATCCAACCTTTTAGCCTCCACAAAGCTTGCAACTTCCAATTCTTCAAGCTTTTTCTTTTCAGCAACTTCATCTTCATATATCTTTTCAGTAACTTCTTTATCATGAGCAATCTGAATTTGTTCTTTCTTTGAAATCTTCCTCACATGTTGCTCTTCACTTTCCATAACAGCTTTACCTTTGTTCCTCTTCTGTTTATCAATTTCTTCATTTGCAGTGGCAATATTTTGATCATCAGTGGGAATACTTGGCTCTGCAGTGGAAATTGGATCAGTGGTAAAATCTGTTGCAGTACTGAAAATATCTTGCTCTAGTTGCTTTTCTTGAGTATCAGCTTCCTTTGCACCTTTACTAGAAACACCTACATCTTCAAAATCAATTTTCCTCCCCTGAGTTTCAGCATATGTTTTCCTCCCCTGTTTGGGAGAATTCTCCAAATCTTGATCAAAAGCAGCTGAATCACCATCATTAGGTGAGGATGAAGATGAGATCACCAACTTTGCAGTTTTCCTTTGGTTTTTCAACCATGCAACTCTTCCTTCAAGGTCTGAATCTCCTCTTTTAAGTGTTTAATATCCTTGGCATGCTGCTTCTTGACATGTGCCAGGTCCTTCTGTAGAGATTCAACATGCTTGGCTAATTTGGTACACAAAACCATCAATTCCATTTATTGCCCACTGCCCTCATCACTTCCAACTGTGTGACTTGTTGGGAGAGGTGAATCATGGGGCAATGGCTCAGATTCCTCCCTAGTTGGACTAGGTTGAAGTCTAGAACCACCACTGCTTGTTCCTAGAAAAAGGTTTAGAAACATGTTGTGTTGTAATGAGAGGAGTTGTCTATTTAGACCTTCTCTCATAGGTGTGAGAAACTGGTGGAGCATAATCAATGTTTGGAACATTAATTATGGGTGTGGTTTGTTCAGGTGAAATCTTTGCAAGCATTTGAGAAAAGAGAGGTGTAAAAATCATATTGCCATCTTTATTCATGTTTTGAAAAACTTTAGGCTTAAGGCAACTGATTTTGTAAACACTTTTTTGGGGTTGCAGTTGAAACTCATTTAGCACTGCTTGCACAAACCTTGGATACATTAAAAATTTTGTTGAACTCTTTACATTGCCAGTCATACTTGTAAAAATATATTTTGACCAGTTAAAAATCTTATCAGTGGCTAGACAAACCAAAGGGTAAGCCATGGTTGAACTAAATTGCTCATAAGATGTTTTCTTTGGACTAAGAAAATGTAAAAGAGTATGTATCAAAAATCTCTAGTGGGGACAGAAACCACTCTTTTTGAAAGTAGCCTTTTTACCAGTGATATCATACCCCAGTGATGATATCATTGAGATCATCCAATTGGAGAAATCTCCTCAAGAATGCCTCAGTAACATCAATAGTTATCCCATCCACAGTGGCTCTTAGAGCATCCACTGTTTCATGTGTATCTCTATTCTCAAGTGTTATGGACTGAGCAGAAGTCCAAAACTGTTTGATTTGAGAGATGTAAATTGTGGGATTTAAAAGTAGAGCATACCTTATATGGGTAGTATTAAGAAAGTCCACAATCTGATGAAAAACAGGGCCACTCTTCTCGTTTCACTTTAGTAGGTAGGCCACTTGGTTGTGCTCGTCTGCAAATTTTAATGGTGCCATAGAAACTTTGAATGAAAAACAATATTATGTCAGTAAGAATTGAAAGAATAACTAGCCAATTGAGACAAAAGATATATAGAGGTAGGGTTTTAAGAGTGTTGCGCAAGAAAAGTTATCTAAGGAAAGTATTTATCTTTAGAGGATAAATATCAAATAGGAAAGTAGATAATTCTCTAGAAGTTACCCTATATATATGGAAAGCATTTTTTCTACAACGGCTAGTAAAAAATTCTCTGTTGTTACTGACACAACAGTTGTAACGGCTAGATCAACAGTGGTAAAAATAACACTGTCAGTGGAAACTGTGAACTAGCAGTGGTAATTTTTCACAAAAATTTCAAAGAGCAGTGGTAAAGAAAAACATATAAAAACTAGACTGCTCTTATCATAGTCTTTAGCAAACTACCAGCTATCAACGGATTTGATATGTCTTTACCATGAGCCTTTTGCTATGGACTAGCCAACTCTTAATCATAAAGAATATGGTGAGTTGATAACCATATAGTTTTTGGTAAACTATCAACCATAAACGGATTTGTCAAGTCTTTACCAGTAGCCGTTTGCTCTGGACTAGTTGATTCTTATGTGGATTAGACATGGTGAATCAATAACCATTTGTTGTGTATCTCAGATATACACCTTTTAAGATCAACTCCCATCTATGCTGCATAAAAATGAAGCAACAAAACAACCATACAAACTTATACAACAATGTTAGTACCCAAAAACTTCCTTTCAGCACCAAAGACCATCAGTTTATGGATTAAGCATTCCAATACCTGTTACCAAGTACTGAAATCTACCCACATCCAGTCCTATTGTTAATAAATCAGCATAGTTGTCATCAGTATGAATTTTGACAACTTGGATTAGCCTTTTCTCATAACAGTCTCTTATAAAATGATGTCTGATTTCAATATGTTTAGTCTTTGAATGTTGAACTGGATTTTCAATTATGAAAATGGCACTGCTATTGTCAATATGAATGATGATATTCATGAAGTTGTACCCATAGTCCAAAAGTTGATTATGAAGCCATAGAACTTGAGCACAGCAACTTGCAGCAACCACATATTCTGCCTCAGTTGATGAATTAGCCACCATTGTTTGTTTCTTGCACTGCCATGACACCAACCTGTTTCCAAGAAATTGGCATCCACCTGTTGTAGATTTTCTATCCAAACTAGCTCCAGCATAGTCACTATCTGAGTAAGAAACCAAGTCTAGAGATGATTCTCTAGTGTACCATAATCCCAGATTTGGAAATGCTTTAAGGTATCTGAAAATCTTCTTCACAGCAGTCAAGTGAGAAAGCCTGGGAGTGACCTGAAACCTTGCACAAGCACATACTGCAAACATGATATCTGGTCTAGATGATGTAAGATACATCAAAGAGCCAATCATAGACCTGTAGATGTGCACATCAACTGCTTTACCACTGTTTTCCTTTAAGAGTAGATGTGTAGTCTTGTCTGCAGGAGTGCTAGATGACTTTGCATCAGTGAACTTGAACTTCCTTAGTATCTCAGCCACATATTTATCTTGATTGATGAAAATACCATCTGGCCTTTGTTGTACTTGAAGTCCCAAAAAGAATGTGAGTTCACCCATAGAACTCATCTTGAATTGATCCTTCATCAGCTTCTCTAACTCTTTGCACATATCTGTCTTTGTAGAGCTAAAAATGATATCATCAACATATACTTGAACTAGCAAGATATCATTCTTGTCTTTCTTGATGAACAAAGTCTGATCCACTTTGCCTCTATGAAACCCATTATCGAGAAGATAAGTAGTTAAGGTTTCATACCATTTCCTTGGTGCCTGATGCAAGCCATACAAAGCCTTAACCACCCTATATACTTTGTTAGGACATTCAGGGTCTTCAAAGCCTGGAGGTTATGAAACATAAACCTCCTCATCAATTTGCCCATATAGAAAAGCACTTTTTACATCCATTTGATAGACTTTAAAGCCCATAAAGGATGCATAGGCTAAAAACAACCTAATTGCTTCAATTCTTGCAACTCGAGCAAACACTTCGTCATAATCAATACCCTCCTCTT
The DNA here is from genome assembly GCA_019973895.1 of Chrysanthemum seticuspe. Classification (NCBI taxonomy): domain Eukaryota; kingdom Viridiplantae; phylum Streptophyta; class Magnoliopsida; order Asterales; family Asteraceae; genus Chrysanthemum; species Chrysanthemum seticuspe. Next base: position 41,772,488 of record BPTQ01000009.1, read on the forward strand.
GAGTGTATCCTTGAGCCACAAGCCTAGCCTTATTCCTGATAACAATTCCTCTTTCATCCTTCTTGTTTCTGAACACCCATTTAGTACCTATTACCTTCTTGCCAGAAGGTAAATCACAAAGCACCCAAACCTTTTGAAGCTTAAATTGGAGCAACTCTTCTTGCATTGCTTCCACCCAACTTTCATCTTCAAGTGCCTTGTAAACATTCTTTGGCTCCATTTGTGACAGAAAACACATAAACAAACATTCATTCTTGCCTTCATGAGTTTTAGATTCATATATTTCACTAATAAATCCATGAATATCATGCAGCTTTGTTTGTCTTCTAGTCTTCACAGGTGAATGAACATCCCCAATCACATTTTCAAGAGGATGTGATTTATGAATAAAAGTGTGAGGAGTCTGAGGAACTGCAATCTCACTTGGCATATTTGAGATTTCAACATCATTGGCTTGAGCTTCCTCTGTAACTGGAATTGTAGTTTCCACTTCTGGTGTTGCAGTGGAGACTTCTGGCCTAGCAGTGGAATCTGAATTTCCACTGCTTTCGGAATTTTCAGCATTCAAGTTGTTACTTCTTTCCTTTCCAAAATCATTGAAAGTTTGAGCATCTCCAGTCTTTGGTATATCATCATTATCTGCATAGTCCCAAAGTGGCAGACTGAATTCATCTTGATCATCTACTTGATCCTTGCTAGGTTCATCATCATCAAGAAACTCTTCTGAACCTGCAAAATCAAAAGTAGATGCACCTGTAGAGATAGGCACATAATTCATAGTATTGGATAGAGTATCAAGATCAAACAGCCTTTCTGGACCAGTTCCTTTGACATTCACTTTGTTTTCCAGGAACTCAACATGCAGATTCTCTTCAATCTTTTGGGTTCTTAAGTTGAATACTCTAAAAGCTTTGCTGACCATGGAATACCCAACAAAATACCCTTCATCAGATTTTTCATCAAACTTTCCCAGATAATCTATGGTATTGAGAATAGATACATGACATCCAAATGGTCTCATAAAGTCAAGGATAGGTGGTCTACCCCTAAATAACTCATAAGGTGTTTTGTTCTTTGTTTTTACCACTAAAACCCTGTTTTGCACATAACATGCAGTGTTAACTGCTTCGGCCCAAAAAGTGATTGGCAATTTAGAATCTGCCAACATGGTTCTAGCAGCCTCTATAAGTGTCCTGTTACTCCTCTCAGCAACACCATTTTGTTTAGGAGTTCTAGCAACACTAAATTCTCTTTTAATACCTTTATCTCTGCAAAAATCATCCATAACTCTATTTTTGAATTATGTCCCATTGTCACACCTAATTATTTTAACTTTCATATCATATTGGTTTTCAACTTCTGTGATAAAGATCTTAAGGATGCCAGTTGTTTCATCCTTGGTTCTAAGAAAGAAAACCCATGTAAACCTGCTAAAATCATCAGTCACTACAAGACAATATTTCTTTAGATTCAAGCTGCTCACAGATGTAGGACCAAATAAGTCCATATGTAACATTTGAAGTGGGTGAGCAATAGAGTTAACCAGCCTTGACCTGTAAGAAGCTCTGTGTTGTTTCCCTTTAAGACAAGCCACACAGGTTTGATCATTTTCAAATCTTTTCTGAGGTAAGCCTCTCACAAAACCATCTTTGACAATCTTATTAATGGTTTTGAAGTTAACATGACCAAGTATTCTATGCCATAACATGGATTCATCCACTGTGGCCTTTGCAAGCAAGCAAGCATAATTATCTTTAGTAACAATGTTGTTCATATCAAAGCTATATAGGTTGCCTTTCCTAGGAATTTTAAGAAGAATATGACTTTCATCAGGCATCTTAAAATCCTTAGAGAGAACAAAGCACATATCTTTGGTAAAAAGAACATTGTTCTTCTTGTCACACATTTGTGACACACTAAAAAGATTATACTTAAGCTCTTTTACATAATACACAGGTTCAAAGTCCAAATTACCAGTTTTGATTACACCTTTACCAGCAACTTTTCCATTAACTCCACCTCCAAAACTGACATACTGTCCATCATAATGTTTAAAATCTGAGAGATAGGACTTGTTGCCAGTCATGTGCCTTGAACACCCACTATCTGAATATCCTTGATATGATCTTTTTGACCTTGGATGTTCCTGCACACAAAAGGTAACTTAGTTTGAAAAGTTCCTTTCTCTATTTGTGCAGATTTTGCAAAAGTTGTTTTGGACTTTGCACTTTTAACAGGTGACTTAGGGTGAGCAGTGTTAACAGTTTTTGCAGTGGCAAAAGATTTGAGGCCACTTCTTAGTTGAACTGCTCTTGGGACCATTTTGTAGTGTGAATTAGGGTGTATATTATATTGAAACCTGTTAGACTCCACCCTTTTATTCCCATGGACTTCCCTTCTCCCAACATGATAATTACAATAAGCATGTAGATGATCAAAACTACCACAGATATAGCATGCCTTATTGTACATCACAAAATCACCACCTAGTTGTTGAGATTTAACATGATTCCAACTCCTCTGGTTACCCCTAGGAGCTGTAGGCTTGTTCCTATACATCTCAGCATACTTAACAGTTGGTCTAGGTTTATTAGCTTGTCTCCTAGGTTCCTCTGTAACAGTATTTACAACTTTTGGGATAGAAGCCTCTTCATTCTTTTTAACATTCTCATCTACAACAGATGAGTCACTAGCACTTTCAAAAACATAAGTTTCTTGCTTAACCTGTTCCTCATTTTTCACAAATGTGTTCTTTAGAGGACCATATTCACATTCAAGATCCTGAAACTCTTCTAAGCCTGTATGAGCTAAATCTATATCTGGAGGTGATGGAACACCTCTTAATGGTGGAGGAGCTATGTTGTAACCCATACCAAACTTAACTTTGCTGATTATTTGAGCATTCCAAATTTTATCAATTGACTTAGACTGATGATACCATGTGTCTAAAGTTAAATTGACATTTTCATTTTTCTTTTCAAGTTTTTGAAACTCTTTTTGGTATGCTACATTCACAGCTGTTGTATGTTCTACCTCTCTTCTAAGAAGAATCATGTCATCATTATATTTTGACTCATTTTCTCTATAGTGCACTAGTTGATTTTCTAATACAGCTATAGCTCTCCTAAGATTTGATACAATATAATTAGCAGTATACAACTCTTGTCTTTCATTAGAATATAGATCATTAAGCCTTTCAACTTCCCTAGCAGCTCTACAAGTTTTAGAACAACTTTCAAAATTTTGTACCTCAGAGTCAGAGAAAGCCATGAGAGCATGTTCTGTAGCAATGAAAGCACCATCTGAAGCTTGTTCCTCTTGTTCATCAGCCATGAAACTCCAATCATAGCTAACACAATCAATAGCCAACATTGCCTTTGGTTCCTCCACAGTTGGTTCCTTCTTTTGCTTGTACCAGGTAGACCTGTTGTCCTTGGTCTTTGGTCTTCTACATTCTCTAGCAAAGTGTCCCAACTTGTGGCAGTTAAAACACTCCACTTTCTTGTTATCAAAGCCTGTAGTTTCACCACCATTGATGTGAATAGGCTTGCCAGTCTTCTTGTAGAATTTCCTAGCCCTCATGCTAAGAAGAGCAATTTCCCATTTTATATCGATCTCCTCCAAGTCATCTTCATCAATTAGCTCTATGTCTTCATGAGTTAATATAGAGCCATTAACTTGAGTGGAGATAAAAGCATAAAAGGTAAGATCTCCAATACTAGCAATCTTCTTCTTTGAACCTGCAGTGGTAACACTAACATTACCAGTGGAAACTGTAGAACCATCAGTGGCAATATCAACATCACTGTCATCTTCAAAATCATCACTGTCAACAGAGGTTGACATCAAAGCCAAGCTTCTTGAGCTTGTACTAAGTTTCCCAGCCTTTTTCAGTCTTTGTTCAATGAGTTTAAAGTTGTTGTAAAGATCATTGAGCTTCATTGTTTCAATATCTGCTTTGTTTTCCCAGACAGTAACATTAGTTTGAAACTCTGAAGGCAAACTTCTTAGAAACTTCAAATTGAGGTCTTCCTTTTCTACCTCAATGCCAAACACAATCAATTATGTAACAATCTTCTGAAGTTTGGTGAAAATGCTATCAAGTGAGTCATTGCTTGAAGCAGAGAAGTTTTCATAACTTTGCTTTAACAATGTCTTTTGTGTCTTCTTTGTAACATCATTACCACCAAACACTGAGCAAATCTCTTCAAAAAGTTCTTTAGCAGTCTTGAACTTGCTAAACGCTATGATCTGGTCTCTAGGAAGAGTCATCAGCAACAAACTTCTAGCCTTAAGATCATTCTGCCTTAGTGCTTTTTCAACACTAGATTCAGGCACAGAAACTGTCACCACATCTGTGTCACCAACCTTTACAGTCTTCGACACAGACTTGAAAGAATCACCAGTTTGGATGATCTCCCAAAGAGCATAGTCCTGTTTGAGGAAGTATTGCTTAATCAGTATCCTCCACATCTCAAACTCATTAAGTTTGAGCTTAGGTAGCCTTGGTGTAGAAGAGTTGGACTGGTTGTTTTCCATCTCCATTGAATTGAGTGAGTGGGTTAAGCTTATTCCTTGGATCTTCTAAAACAAAATACCAGAACCTTCGCTCTGATACCACTTGATGGATCTGGACACACACCTTGTGTTAATGATATTTTGTATAATATTAATAAGCACGCGGAATTTACTTAGTAATACTTAGAAGACGGATTGTATGATGTAATGTAAGTAAACACAGATTAAACACAAAACTTAAGATCCAATATTATTAATGAATAATACGAGTGATCTTGCTTATCACTAAAGTTACACCTTGAAGCCTTTGTGAATAATACGTATGTATGTATTCTAATATCTAAGACAATGACCTAGGACCTCCTTTTATAGTACAAGGAGTCCTTTACAAGATAAATATAAAGCTAACAATATAAAATATACATAATATCTTTTCTATACTTATCTAGACACGTTCTCCTAACCATTATATAATAGCAGTGGTAATAAATGTACCAGCAGTGGTAATACGTTTCCACTGCTAGTGCAATCCAAGCAGTGTCTTCCAATGCTATCAGTGATAACATATTATTCCCAACATAGAGTTTTATAAAAGCATAAGGATCATTCGAAATGATGATGGAACCATTTCGATAGCTTTTATCATCAATGAGCATGAGTTCACCTTCACTCTTGAAGAGTTTTCTAGGATTCTTGGTATCCCTTGTCAAGAAGTTTGCACGTACTCAAATGAATGGTCTTTGGCCGAGATTCATGACATGGAAGATCATCACGAGGTATACTTCACACCCATCCTGGAAGCGGCTACAATTAGAGATACCGTCTTCATGGAAAGAGCTTCTCCGTCAAGAGTCACTATGAAGTCCAAGGTCATCTATAGAGATCCTTTTCAAATGGAGCTTTCGGAAATGTTCCCATTAAACAAGAAATGGGAACTAGTGCTAAGGGAGAATGTTCTTTGTTTGGGAGGAAATAAGGATCATCCCAATGCTTGCCTAAGCTTCATGATCTATTTCCTTGTAACCGACACTCATTTCAACCTCGCCTATTACATGGTGAAACGAATGACAAGTGTGAAAAGGACGGATAATATGGTACTCCCCTATGCCATGCTCTTGACTCGCCTAGCAAACTTCGTCTTTGCTCTAGATCCATCTCCTTACTCTAACGACCACACCTTTTGCAACAAGGTTATGGTGCCCTTATCCGATGGAATTACCACAAGAATTATGGTTGATGACAAGAGACCTCACCCACCAACGGATTCATCGGATGAAAGAGAAAGAGAAGGAGAAGGAAGCAACCCCCTTGGCAACGTCCATCTCGACCCCTTAGCATACATTGACCAACTGCCAGAATTCCCGAGCCCTTCACAAGAATTCCAACAAACAAAGAGCATGTTCAAGTGTTTTGCTAACTTCCTCATGAAGAAGAAGAAGTAGGGGTGGAGGGGTAAAGAGTGCAGAGTAGAGGCCATGGAGATGAAGATGGAGTAGGAATTTGAATGGAAGGAAGGTAAGGTCGTAGACCTTAATTTGTGAATAATTTGTGAACAATGGTCTGTAAACAATCTAAACAATATTTCTGTAGTTTTGGACGTAGCTCGTAGTAGATGGCATAACATAAACTAAAACATTCTAACCTAGGAACCCAAAAAATAAGAATTTTACGACGACTTGATCACAATCAAGAAGTCGGTCCCACCCATTTTGCTTACATTCTAGTCGCCCTTACTTACTATACGTTGCTTGCATATTTGATTATTGAATGTAGAAATGATTAGATAAGTATTTGCTAAAGAGTGCAAAAACTGCACATTTGTTGAGAAGCTATTGGTCAGCAGTAGCCGGATCCCTGAGCTATAACTAGTCGGATCCATCAGATGAGGGAACCGTGGGATCCGGGCAAACAAAATTAGAGTTGCGGGCCTCCACACTTCAAACCACTCCCATAGACCACTTCATACTAGCTAAACATCTTTAGGATCAATTAAGTCTTCCTCAAGCTCAGTAGGTCTCACACTCACTCATAGCTAATTTAGGATCATATTCAAGATGCTTTTGATTTATCAATTCACCTAAACTCACCATATTTCCACTTAAATACTCACACATTGTTCCTCGCATTTCAAAACACTTGGCTTGATATTTCTCTCAATTTTAGCAAATTGATTTTAGTCATATGTTAATACAAATAAACCGTAAAAAAGTTTATTAATATTTAGCGATCTCTTTGTGTTTTGTTGATAACAAATATAATGTTATCATAAGTAAAACTATAACGATACATGTTATTTTTGCAAAGCATCTACATATAGTCATAAAATACAAATTGTTGTAATAATTCATTTGTTGTAATAGTTTATTAGGATGGGTAAAAACCACAACCCATGACCCATACCTATGGAGCAAATCCATAACCCATGGAGTTAACCCATACCCATTGACTAGATGCATTGCATCTATTAGATACATTGTATCTACTTAGATACCCATGGTTCAAACCATGACCATGACCCATGACCCATGACCCAAAAAACCCATGGGCAAAGAGGAGCGTCTCACGGATCCCTGGAGTTGCACTAAACGGATCCCTCAAGCAAGGGATCCGTGGGATCCGTGCAACAGTGGCAAGAATTTGCCTATAAATAAAGAGCCATTTCTTCATTTTTCTTACCCCTCTTCTTACAAACTCTCTCATATATTCTTACACTCTTCTAACAAAAGATCACTTGATCTAGAGAGTTGTACTTCTTTCTTCTATTGTGATTCTCATATAGGTCCTTCTCTAAGGCGAGATCACGAGCATTCTACAAGTCATCCAAGCAAGGGGTCCTTGATTGATTTGTTCCTCCACAATATTTCTATAGCGAAGATCTTGTATTTCATATTTCACATATTTGTTGTGTTATAGTAGTGTTGGTTTGGTCCTCCGTGTTACAGACTCGGTATTTAGCTTTGTACCGATAAAAGGTGTAAGCAATGTTGTGAAGGCTTCTCTGCCAAGTTGAAGGAGTTTGTTGACATAGTGCTTGAACTCTCGAGTAGGTGACTCGGGGAGTGGAGTAGGGCAAGGAAGGTGTCCTTGTAGCCGAACCACTATAAATCGGTTGTGTCATTTCTATCTTTTACTTTACTTACTTTACTTGCATTACTCTTAGATCTATCCTTTCTCTTCATCCATACGATTTCACATAACATCGAATCTAAAAGTTTTTTTAAAACTAACTTAAAATCGGCAAAACTATTCAACCCCCCTTCTAGTTTTCTACAATTGGCATCAAGAGCTAAGTTTATAAAAGTTTTAAAGCAAACGGTATTTTAAAAACTTTTCGATCACTATGGGTTCTGAAAATTACAAGGAAGGGCAATCCATGCAACGACCTCCACTACTTGAAACTAATGGTTTTATATATTGGAAAAATAGATTCGAAACGTATGTGAAGTTAAAAGATATTGATCTTTGGTACATCATTGTCGAAGGCGATTTTGAAGCCACTACAAAAGATGAAAATGGAAACTTAATTAACATACCTCATGATAAACTCACCGATGATATTAAGAAAAAGCTTTCCAAAAATAGTGAAGCTAAAATGGTTTTATATAATACTTTACCCAAAAAGGAATTCGAAAGAATTTCCATGCTTAAAACCTCTAAAGAAATTTGGAATTCTTTAGTTGTAACTCATCAAGGTAATCAACAAGTTAAAAACAATAAAATAGATTTATTTGTTCAACAATATGAATAATTTTCAATATCGGATGAGGATACGATAGATCATTCTTTTGCTAACTTTAATACTATAATTACATCTTTACAAGCACTTGATTAATCTTTCTCTACTCGTAATCATGTTAGGAGATATCTAAGGGCATTTCCATCCAAGTGGAGATCTAAGGTGACGGCAATCGAAGAATCAAAAGACTTGTCAATCCTCACCCTTGATGAACTCATAGGCAATTTAAAAGTCTATGAGCTTGTTCTCGCTAAAGATTCTGAAGCCTCAAAGGTGAAAGAGAATCACAAATCTCTTGCCCTTAAAGCCAAGAAGGTATCAAGGGATGAAGAGAACTCCTCTTCGGATAGTGATGACGAGGAGTATGCCATGGCGGTAAGGGACTTCAAGAACTTCTTTAGAAGAAAGGGAAGATACGTCAAACAATCATATGACGACAAGAAAGGATTTCGGAAAAGCAAAGAGGACGAGAAGGCAAGGAATGATCGCGCTTGCTTTAAATGTGGGGACCCAAACCACTTTATTAGCAAGTTTCCCAAACGTGATGAACAAAAAGCATTCGTGAGCGGTTCATGGGGAATGAGCGAGGAGGACGACGAAGAAATTTGTCTCATGGCAAATGACGAGGTATGTCACAAATACTATAGTAGCTCATCATTAGATGATGACTCATTGCATAATGAATATGATAAACTTTGCAAAATTAGTTTAAAAGTAATCAACAAAAACAAGTTTTTGAAAAACCAAAATCAACGTTATGAAAAGGAAGTCATTGAGTTAAAAGTAAAATTAAAACGTCTAGAGAAGGGGAAGATAGCAAGTGGGGAATGTGAACTTTGCATTCAACTTAAAACACTTGTTGAACATCTAGACTCTAATATTTCTAGAATGAATACTAATACTCTAGATATGATATTAGATAGTGTTAAAACAGGAAACAACCAAAAGGTTTTAGGTTTACAGCAACTTGATGCGTCAACTAGTGAAAACAAAGAAACACAATTCATAAAAGTAATAGAAAAACAAACCACTGTAGTCACGGATCCCACGGATCCCACAAAAGGGAACCGACTAGTGTACAACCAGGGATCTGTGGGTCTACTGAAGCAAACAGTAGTAATAATATAGCCTCCTCATCTAGAACCGATTTTGTTAATGTTAATAAGAAGAAACCAACCCATGTAACCATTAGACAACCACCTCCAAGACAAAATCAAAGTTTTACAAGAAAAAAAGGTCCATCATTTTCAAAACCAAACACATCTAGGAGACCTAATAATGTCTATCCGAGAAGTAAGCATCAAATGGGATGGAATCCAAATATGCAAAACGATTTTCAATTTCAAAACTTTGCACCATGGAACGCATACTCACCTTTTCCATATATTCCTAACATGAATGAAATGTTTAAGACTAATGGACCCATGAACAAATGGGGACCAAACTTTTGAGTTAATTATTTTCTTAGGTGTGCTTAAAGGTCGACCTAGATCCGGATGAGTGGATCAAGGATAGCGGGTGCACGAGGCACATGACCGGCAATAAAGATTTATTTTCCACATATGAATCCTTCAATGGAGGAAATGTGGTATTTGGAAATAGCAAAAGCAAAATCATCGGTAAAGGTACGATTTCTAACAAATCTCTAAACATTAATGATGTGTGTCACGTATAAAACCTAAACTTTAACCTCTTCAGTATAGGAAAAATATTTGATAAAAAGTGCAAGTACTTTTTAACAAAACCAATAGTAAGATATTGAAACACGGTATCACTATAGGTAGAGGAATTAGGAAACATGGAGTCTATGTCATTAAAATCGGCAATGAACCTCAAGACAAATTTTATCTTACTTCTATGGATGATACTTCGACCTTATGGCATCGAAGATTGGGTCATGCCAATATGCGACTTCTTCAATCACTATCATCCAAAGATCTAGTAAGAGATCTACCAAAATTAAAATATGAACATCACTTTTGTGATGCTTGAAATGTAGGAAAACAAGTCCATGCTAGTCACAAAGCTAAAAACATGGTCTCTACATCACACATGGATTTATTTGGTCTATCCGCTATCTAAAGTTATGGAGGCAACTACTACACTTTGGTTATAGTGGATGATTACTCTCGGTACACATGGACTAAATTTTTAAAGAACAAAACTGAAACGTTCGATTACTTTGAAATATTAAGTAAGAAAATCCAAAGACAATTAGGAAGTCCTATAGTGTCTATTAGAACGGATCATGGTATGGAATTCGACAATGAAGTGCAATTTGGAGCCTTTTGTGACGCTAATGGTATTACTCACAACTTCTCGGCTCCTCGCACTCCACAATTGAAAGGGGTAGTTGAAAGAAAGAATAGAACCCTACAAGAAATGAGTCGCACCATGTTAAATGAGCAATCCATTCCACAAAAGTTTGGTGCAATGCCGTTGATACATCAAGGTAAATACTTAATCGAGTCTTAATTAAACCATTTTTAGATAAAACTCTATACGAGTTACTTCGAGGCAAAAAGCCTATGTTAGATCATTTTAGAGTCTTTGGTAGCAAATTTTGTCTGCTTAACACTAAAGATTATCTTACAAAATTTGATCATAAATCAACCGAAGGTATCTTTTTAGGTTACTCTCCTAATAGCAAAGCTTACGTCATATTAAATAAAGAAACAATGAAGGTTGAAGAGTCATTAAACGTAAAATTTGATGAGAGTCCACCCAAACCTACTCTACCTCTTGTCGATGACGAGATTGTCGAAAGTGAAGCTATTGAAATAAAGAAAAAGACAAACGAAGAAGAAGAACCTTTAAATAATGAAATCATCAATATTAAAGAGTCTAAAGATCACCCTGTAGATAAGGTCATAGGAAAATTAAATGAAAGAACCTTAAGGTCTCAAGTCCAAAACCAAAGTAGCTTATTTTGTTTTGTCTCAACCATAGAACCTAAGAATACACAAGAAGCCATAGAGATGAAAGTTGGGTAATGGCTATGCAAGAAGAGTTAAATCAATTTTTTTCTAACGATGTTTGGACACTCGTCCCTCCACCTAGTAATCAAACCATAATAGGAACCAAATGGGTATATAAAAACAAGTTAGATGCAAATGGTGTAGTGTCTAGAAACAAAGCTCGACTCGTTGCCTAAGGGTATAATCAACAAGAAGGAATAGACTTTGATGAGACCTATGCCCCCGTGGCTAGATTAGAGTCTATAAGAATACTTCTTGCTTATGCTTGTGCTAATGATCTTAAGCTTTATCAAATGAATGTCAAAAGTGCTTTTTTAAATGGTTTTATCAATGAAGAAGTATATGTAGCTCAACCTCCGGGCTTTATCGATTTCGAAAAACCTAAACATGTGTATAAATTAAAGAAAGCTCTTTACGGTCTTAAACAAGCCCCAAAAGCTTGGTATGATAGACTCAAGTCATTTTTAATCAAAAACAACTACACCATGGGGTTAGTTGATAATACACTTTTTACTAAGAAAAAGGAATCCCGTATAATCATTGTTCAAATATACGTAGATGATATTATATTCGGATCTACTTGTCAAGACACGTGTGGTGATTTTTCTAAAATCATGCATGACGAGTTCGAGATGAGTATGATAGGAGAACTAAGTTTCTTTCTTGGTCTATAAATCAAACAAGTAGAAGATGGTATCTTCTTTAATCAATCTAAATACATAAAGGAGATGTTAAAAAAATTTGGTTTAGAAGAGTCAAAACCTATAAGAACACCAATGTCATTCGACACTAAACGCACAAAAGATGAAGACGGAAAATCCGTTGATAACACAAAATACCGTGGCATGATTGGTAGTCTTCTCTACCTTACGGCTAGTCGGCCGAATATCATGTTTAGTGTTTTTCTATATGCTAGGTTTCAAGAAGATCCTAAAACATCACATCTAGAAGCCGATAAAAGAATATTTAGATACATCAAGGGTACGACTCAATTAGGATTATGGTATCCTAAGGGTACAGGGGTAGAAATAATTGTATATGAAGATTCTGACCATGCAGGTGATTATGTTGATCGAAAGAGTACAAGTGGTGTGTGTACTTTCATGGGATGTTGTTTAACATATTGGTTCTCAAAGAAACAAACGTCATCGGCCATATCAACAACCGAAGCCGAATATGTCTTCGCCGGCAAAGCATGCCAACAAGCACTATGGATGAAACAAGCGTTAGTTGACTACGACATTCATCTTAGTGACATAGCCATTCTATGTGACAACAAAGGTGCCATCGACTTAAGCAAAAATCCTGTATTGCACTCTCGTACCAAGCATATAGAGATTCGTCATCACTTCTTAAGAGACAATGTTCAAAAGGGGAACATCTCGATTGAGAAGGTCGCATCCGAAGACAACATAGCCGACGTCCTCACCAAACCATTGAAGCGGGAACAATTCAACCTACTTTGTCTTGGTCTTGGTCTCATGGAACAATCGTCGTAATTAGCTTTTAAACTCTACAAGGTATGTAAACACTAGCCTTCTTCTTTCTGAGTCTAGGATCTCTATTTCACAAACAACTCACAAACAAATACGGGAATTTTCAAAACCCAAGATAGTTTTATCTACAACTCGTACTTTCATAATTTTTTCTTACTTTTTAAAGTAAGTTTCTCGTACAACGCGTAAGCTCATACCTATTTTTCTTAAATGTTTTCTTCAAACAAAGAAACTTTTTCGAAATGCTTTCTAAAAGGATACCTCTTCCCGTATCAATTTCATAAAAGCTATTTCTCACGTCTAGGACAAATTTTTCTTATTATTAATAAAAAGTAAAAACATGTTTTCATTGCACCTCATGTCTTTTGAATGCTAAAGAGGACACATAACTAATATGTGTTTGATAACATCAAATAGTCCTGAATATTAAGTGTCAATTTCTCCCGATAATGCTTGTAATTTATATCATTTGTATGGATTTACGCTTGTTTTCCATTATTTTCCACTTTCAGGTAAATTATGAGCATTAGAGCTAAAGAGACGCGGAATTGGAGAAATATCAAAGATTTATCATAGTATGCTGACTTTGAAGAAGTTACGGCGTAACTCATCTCTCACATTACGCCGTAACTAAAGCGTGACTCAGAAAGCCAACTCATTAGAAGCTTACGGCGTAACTCCCCCTAAAGACTACGACGTAACTTATTAGGTCAAATGAGGTTCCATGCCGCTGATAACTACGTCGTAACTATTCCATCAACTACGGCGTAACCAAGTAATATTGAAGATACATCATAACCACTTATAAGGTTACGCTGTAACCAGCAGATCTAGTGCAAACTATGAAGAAATTAAAGATTACGGCGTAACTCTTATATTAGTTACGCCGTAACCCAGATCTGGCCTATAAATACCCGACGATTTCCAGCATCTCAAAGCATTCCATTCCACACACCACAACCAAAGAACATGGGAAGAAGCCAAAGGCAGGTCTAGAGGAGCGTACGGAACTGTCTCCAAGGGAGAAATCACTCCCCTACGATAAGCATTAATATTTTATCTTTTCTTTACTTTCGATTCATGTATTTCGTAACTTTGAATATTGAATTGATTTGTATGGTTAATATGAGCGGCTAAGCACCTCTTGGTGCTTGCCTAGTTATGATTCCTTAATTGTTTTGTTTGCGTTTACATTACTTCCGTATAATTATTTCTAAGTGTATGCATGCATAGTTTATTGGTAGCTACCCATGTTTCGGTAATTTTGATTGGCGGTAGAGGCTAGTTGCTTAGGAGATATGACCAACTGGCCCTAAGTGAGTAGACTGAGACGGGAATGGTAAGATATGACCAACTGGTGACCCTTTCTACTTGTGTGATTTGACCAACTGATCACCTACCGTTTGGATGAACTTAAGAATTAGGGGATGAGTGTTTAAGTTGCTAACGCCCGGGCACTCACTATTATAAGCCTAGCATGTAGCGGTACTTAATGACTTGGCTTAGGGGACCAGGAACAACTGGACTTATGAAGGGACACCTGAGTTCTCCAGTCGTGGCATCTTTGCTGATAGGTTAGGGCGAATTGACCAAATGATATCCTCTCGAATTTGACCTCACCTGAAGTAATTGGAAGTAAGTAGACGTAGACATTACTAGCTAGGAGGAATAACTAGGTTAGCACCACTCTCGTCTATTGATTAAACCTTTGCCCTTTTTTCTGCTTTAGTAGTTAATTAATTAATTCCTTATCGTAATCATATTAAATCTGTGACACCTAGACTTAGTAATAATCCAGCACACATAGCTCTTGGGACGACCTCGGTTTTACCGAATACTACACTACACACGACCGGGTACACAGCCCGTTAGTGCATTAGGGTAGACCATAGGTATAACGAGACTATATAATTATTAAAACCTGGTAAGTAAAACCTGCATCAAGTTTTTGGCGCCGCTGCAGGGGAGTTATATTAGGATTGCTATTAAGTCTTTCATTTTCATTTTGTTTCAAAATTTCTATAATTCTCACGATTTATATTCAAGTTTTCAGGTACCATGGAAGTTGTTAACATTGATGACCTCACTCTTGAGGAATATTTGGTGTTGACAAGAGCAAAACAAGGGCCAAGTCTCGTAGGACCGGCGATTGGAGCTAATGTCCATTTCGAAATTAAAGACCAATTTATGAGGGAGCTTCATGCTAACCTTTTTTCAGGAAATAGGGACGAAGATGCATATGTGCACGTTGAAAATGTCCTATACATCGCGAGCCTTTTCAACATTCCGGACGTGTCTCATGATGCTGTTATGCTAAGGGTATTCCCCATGACTCTTAATGGGGCTGCCAGAAGATGGATTGAAAGATTACCCGCCGGGGCATTTAATACTTGGGCTCTACTCAAGAAGCACTTTATTCAAAGGTATTGTCCGCCGTCGAAGATTTTTAACCAGCTTTTGGAAATCCATAATTTCAAACAAGAAGACAATGAAACGTTGTATCAGGCCTGGGATAGATACAACGATCTACTTTACAAATGTCCTACACATGATCTGAACAACCAGCAAAAGGTCAACATCTTCTACAAAAGAATCAACGTAACTACGAGACAGATGATGGACTATCAAGGACCTATTCCAAACATGACTCCTACTCTAGCGATTGAAGCCATTCAAAAAATGGCTGATCATTCTCAAAAATGGCACGACGGAGGAAGCAAAAGAAACCAAAGCGGAAGTTTTGACGGAATTGCAGCAATTGCTAGTAAAATTGAAAATCTAAGTCGAGATATGCTGAAAGTCAGAGAAACCGTTCATGCCATCCAAGTGGGTTGTGAAAGCTATGGGGGAGGACATCTGACTAAGAATTGTCCTAAAATTGACAAAGAAAATACGATCGAGGAAGCCAAATATGGAGAAAATTGACCGATTTACGGAGATAATCGAAATAATAACGGATACCGTGGAAATTACAACCGTGGGACTTATGGAGAAAAAAGGCCCAACCTTGAAGAAACCATAAACAAGTTCCTGGAAAGTTCAGCCCATAAGCAAAAAGAACAAGATAAATAGGTCAGGGATTTCCAGGAAAACACAAATAAAAATCTCTCCAAGCCTGACGAAACCCTAAAAAACCTTAAAACCATGATAGAAAAGCTCAATGCTGATATAGAGGTGAGTAACGTTGAGCCGGAGATGACTAAACCTATGGTTAGGTGCAATGCTGTTTTGTTGATAATAATTCGAAGGAATTGATTAAGGAGTGCTATTCTACAACAGAAAATTCTGAAGGAGCGAATGTCGACAACCAGGATCGGTTACGCCGTAACTATTTCCCCGAGTTACGGCGTAACTATGTCTTAGAAAGTTTAACCAGGCCAGAAAGCAATTCATTTTCGGTTAAGGATATTAGCGCTAACGGGTTAGTCATTCCATGTTCAGTTGGGAATTATGATATTTTAGGGATTGTAGATATTGGGTCTAGCGTAAATATCATGCCTCTCTCCATATTTTTAACACTCAAATTAATTCATCTTTGGAAAACAGATATCGTGATTGAGATGGCAAATAAGACCAAGGCTACTCCGTTAGGAATTACAGGTGGAACTTGTGTAAAGGTCGATAGATTCTTTTCTGCCCCAGAATTTGTGGTTATGGACATGAAGAAAAACACAAAGGAACGTTTAATTCTTGGTAAACCGTTCCTCGACTCATTGGCATATTATGGTGATAGAATAGAATTTAAATTGGACAAAACCTTATGCCTTGAACCAGATAAGATTGTTACACCTGAAGATTCACCGAGGATTGAATTAGATGATTCCGATAGGTTTCCGCCTTCATACTTTGGCCATTTACTGGGGACCGAATCAAGTGACAATGAAAGAAATGAAGAAGAGATCCCACCTTCTGTACCCAGTTACGTTGTTATGGGAAGAATTCACTGTTGTGTTCCTGATACTTGTTTAATTAATGGGACCAAAGTAACATTGCCCACGTGTTCCCTTTTCAAAAACGATGCAACGGAGGAGGACAACATCTCATTCGAATGATTAAAGAGCCTGCGGAAGTTTGGTGGTACTAGGAAGACGAAAAGCTTATCAGAAAAAAAGTGGTTACAAGGGCATAATGTTTTTAGCGAATGGTTCACCGAGATTGATTGGACCATTCATTTTTGTGAACCAACTATCATGTCTGATGACTTCACTGTGGCATGGCCTACATGCAACCCCAAATGCCAGATCTACGATGGAGGAGAATTCCCTGAACCTCAATGGCTCAAACGCAAGGAATGGGCATGTTTTGACAAAGATAAGAGAAGTGAAGTAGGATACAGGGGAATCTCATTTGAAAATTGGTTGCGAGTAAAGTTTGGATATGTTAAAATAAAATGGGAAAAAGAGGCTAAATTTCGATGTGAGTGGGCACAAGCTAATTTTCGGCAGAAAAGATACGCCATGACTCGGTTTATTGGTCCACATGTTTGGGACCAACCCTCTTCAAATAAAAAAGACATGGAGGAAGTCGGCCGAGTCCAAAGGCCCCCATAAAGCCCCGCGGCTCTGAGTCTAACTTAAAGACTCATAAATAAATAAAAGTGCTATTTCGGGAGACAACCCGAATTATCCCTTTCTTTTGTTTTATTTCCATTTCTGTAGGGTTTTGTGTTTTTAACCATTTTTGCAGGAAACGAGGAAGTGATTGCTGCTGCAGTTTGCTGATCTGACCATAGTTACGGCGTAACTCACCTTAGTGATTACGCCGTAACCAATCTCTTGCAACAGAAGTTCAAGACGCATTACCAATTACGGCGTAATACCATCTCTGTGGTTACGCCATAGCCACTCGCTTTGCAGCATATGTCAGGTTTTGCCAGTTACGGCGTAACTCCCTCAAAAGAGTTACGACGTAACTTTCCTCTGCTTTAATTGTTTCATTTTAAAACACAATAACCCTGTATTAGTATTTTAAATGAACTTTGTGGGTGTGCTCCCTGTAAACGCTCACGAGACTTCACTCGTCCACTTAGGGAGACCAAGTGGTTTAAAAGGCTTGTTGCATATGCTAAATGCAACCGTGATTCCTACGAAAGTGAGTTAGGTTTCTTTTTATTTTTCATTTTTTCTTTTTAGAATTATGCTTGTCGGTAGTGTAATTTCAGGGATTGAAGTTTGTTCATGATGCTTATACGAAGGCACGTCTCTTTTTCATGAGCCTTCTTCCTTTTTGGAGCAAATTTCAGGGAAGTTCTCACTCTAATTCTACTTTTCTCTTCACCTTTATTTAACGCTTAGTACAAAAGGGACTTTGTACAATTCAAGTGGGGGGACGGGAGTAGAATTATCTCTTGAACTTTATTTTGCCCTCGTTTTTCTAGTTTATTTTGAAAAATTGTGCCATTTTTAAAATTTTGTCATGTTTTTCAAAACCTAACTAGATTAGACCTTAGCCGAGCACATACAACCCTTGATATTATATGGTGAGATTAGCCTTACCCGTTTCCAATATTTTACCCCAAATCCACCAAATTATGAGTGTGCCGGTAGCTTGTAAACTTTAGAACTTGGTCTTTGCATCATTTCGAGACCATAGACGAGGTATGTTGAGTTAGCTCGATGTATTGGACTTTTCATTTTAAGAAGGCAATATTATAGGATTATCATCCAAATAGCCTACCATTGTGTGTCTATCGATTAGTCACCTAGACTTCT
The DNA here is from genome assembly GCA_019973895.1 of Chrysanthemum seticuspe. Lineage (NCBI taxonomy): Eukaryota > Viridiplantae > Streptophyta > Magnoliopsida > Asterales > Asteraceae > Chrysanthemum > Chrysanthemum seticuspe. Next base: position 41,790,927 of record BPTQ01000009.1, read on the forward strand.
CGACCCCCATGTGAAACCCTTTTGTTGCACTCACCTTTAGTGCAAGATACCCCTATATACACCCATCTGAGCCATTCATTTCATTTTGTAAACCCAATATATTATTTCGATACACCTATACACCTTAGCCTACCCTGTAGACTTTATTTGTGATTGGGAAGTCATCATTTGCCTAAGTTCAAGGTTCAAGTGGAAAGGTTCGGAAATCAAGCTTTCATCGACGACATATTCCTGAAGATCATTAAAGACCCCCCTGAATTTCCGTTGTTCATATCAAGTGGGGGATATTATGTTTAGTTGTTATTGTTATGTTGAAAAAAAAATGTTTCGAAAAAAAAATTGTTATGTTATTTAGTTATTGTAAAAGTGCATTGTTATAAGCACTATGTTATGAGCTTTATAGATTTAGTATCGAGGAGGCCACCTCGGTCACATTCGAAGATTGAAGTTGGTAATTATGCCAACAGTTGGAGAAGAGGTAGTGTGCCCATCATGACGTACTCTAATGACACATCTACCTAGTATTTCATGATCCGGTTTCTTGACTTCAAAACTTGAACTTTGGGCGGACGATAAGTGGCGATGATTTGGTTATAGATTTAGACTACCTGATCGATTTTTATTTTACACCATTTATATATCCCATTTCTTATCCTACCCTTTAGTCATGAAGCGTGTCTAGGTGATGCAGCGAGCAATTTTTGGTGTCTTGGCCATGGATTTGGTCATGTATCATTGATTTTGTCCACTTCGCCGTGACATGTTAGTAATGACGAGTCACCCCTTAACCTTTGTCGTGTTTACCCATATTGCCTTCAAGAATTGTTTAGCCCTTAACTCTAGTGGTGAAGATTTGTGTAACCGCCAAGCTTACGATAGAATACATGCTATGATTGTGCAATTGAGTGATCACCCCGAAATTGACACTTAGAATAGTTGTGAGATTTGAGTGTTTCGTTCTCATTTCATGAGGTGTTCGGCTATGTTTTATTCTAGCATAAGAGATTTGTAAACTTATATTTTCCAGGTTATGGGAGATATCTTTTTAGGAATCTTTCTAATAAGGTCTACTTGAGGGCAAGTAGAGTTCAAGTGGGGGGATATTTGATAACATCAAATAGTCCTGAATATTAAGTGTCAATTTCCCCCGATAATGCTTGTAATTTATATCATTTGTATGGATTTACGCTTGTTTTCCACTTTCAGCTAAAGAGACGCGGAATTGGAGAAATATCAAAGATTTATCATAGTATGGTGACTTTGAAGAAGTTACGGCGTAACTCATCTCTCACATTACGCCGTAACTAAAGCGTGACTCATAAAGCCAACTCATTAGAAGATTACGGCGTAACTCCCCCTATAGAATACGACGTAACTTATTAGGTCAAATGAGGTTCCACGCCGCTGATAACTACGCCGTAACTATTCCATCAAATACGGCGTAACCAAGTAATATTGAAGTTACGCCGTAACCCAGATCTGGCCTATATATACCCCACGATTTCCAGCATTTCAAAGCAGCCCATTCTACACACCACAACCATAGAACGTGGGAAGAAGCCAAAGGCAGGTCTAGAGGAGCATACGGAGCTATCTCCAAGGAAGAAATCACTCCCCTACAATAAGAATTAGCATTTTATCTTTTCTTTACTTTCAATTCATGTATTTCGTAACTTTGAATATTGAATTGATTTGTATGGTTAATATGAGCGGCTAAGCACCTCTTGGTGCTGACCTAGTTATGATTCCTTAATTGTTTTGTTTGCGTTTACATTACTTCCGTATAATTATTTCTAAGTGTATGCATGCATAGTTTATTGGTAGCTACCCTTGTTTCGGTAGTTTTGAATGGCGGTAGAGGCTAGTTGCTTAGGAGATATGACCAACTGACTCTAAGTGAGTAGACTGAGACGGGAAGGGTAAGATATGACCAACTGGCGACCCTTTCTACTTGTGCGATTTGACCAACTGATCACCTACAATTTGGGTGAACTTAAGAATTAGGGGGTGAGTGCTTAAGTTGTTAACGCCCGGGCACTCACTATTATAAATCTAGCATGTTGCGGTACTTAATGACTTGGCTTAGGGAACCAAGAACAACTGGACTTATGAAGGGACACCTGACTTCTCTAGTGGTGGCATCTTTGCTGATAGGTTAGGGCGAATTGACCAAATTATGTTCTCTAGAATTTGACCCCACCTGAAGTAATTGGAAGTAAGTAGACGTAGACATTACTAGCTAGGAGGAATAACTAGGTTAGCACCACTCTCCTCTATTGATTAAACCTTTGCCCTTTTTCTGCTTTAGTAGTTAATTAATTAATTCCTTATCGTAATCATATTAAATTTGTGACACCTAGACTTAGTAATAATCCAACACACATAGCTCTTGGGATGACCTCGGGTTTACCGAATACTACACTACACACGATCGGGTACACTGCCCGTTAGTACATTAGGGTAGACTATAGGTATAACGAGATAATATAAATATTAAAACCTGGTCAGTAAAATCTGCATCAGTGTTTTCGGGTACATTCATTTAAGCAACAATGAATTAGGAGCACTCGGGGTATTTCACATAATAGTGTGCTTTTTCACATCTAGTTTATTTTCCTTTTCTTTTTAGGAGTCGAGATAACCGCAACTCCAAATGGTTTGCATATAGGCACACACGAGGCACAAATGTTTCCAAAAGGAAAATTTGGAGCTGCCTGAGTCACCAGTACCACGGATCCCAACATTAAAGATGGACGGTTCCTTCAAGGGAAGGATCCGTGGGATCCGTGAGACAGAAGCTAAAATTATCTTCTATTTTTCTCACTTTGAATGAAAACTTCTATATTTTCATCTATTTTTTTTAGTATGTTACTTAATGCTTGTGTTCTTATGATCACATGCCTTAAATTCACATCTAATCATTAGATTTTAGTCTACATTTTGAGTCAAACATTCATTACAATGCATTATTTGTCTATAAACAGAATTCCCAAAATGATTGCATATTCATCACTCTCAACCTCACAAACAAACATCATCATGTCATCCAAAAGATCTTCCAACATAGATGAATCACCTAGTGCAAACAATCCTTTTCAAAAAATCCAAAATTTTGTCCTATCACCTTCCAAAGTACCACCACCCAAATCTAGAAAATTGCACGGATTAGCATCCGACCTTGTTGTTTAGCAAAACCATCCTCTAATGGTTCATCATCAACAACTCATTCAACACAAAATGCTTCCATAGTAGCACCTCTCTCATCTCCAACAAGCACACCAACATCATCACCCATCAAATCTCCACCTAAAGTCACTCTATTGGAACTCCTTAAGACTCCAACAAGATCACAACCAACCTACCCAAAAGAACTAGTCTTTTTAACACCTCCCACATCTCCAAACACAATCTTCAAAGAACTTGAAACCTCACCACCTTTAGCTCCCATTGTGTTACAAGAACATCTAGGTTCTTTTCCACCATCACTTCCAAACATTCCGGACTTTGATCCGTATTTTCTAACTTTTCCACCACAACTTCCGCATCTCACAAATCAAACTAACCCGGAAAACTTCCGCACACATTACCCACATCATTTACATTGTGAACATTGCCAATCCACTAGGGATCTTGCAATAGAAATTAGGGAAGAAATGCGAGTCATACTTAACCTCATCCTTGATCGCATTAACATCATTACTCACCAAAACTTCCATCCATAACCTTATGCAAGCATGGAAGGATTCATTTTATTATTTTTAGTATTTTCTTTTGAGTCATTTTTAGAACAAGTCTTGTTCTTAGTTTTACATGCTTGTATGTGGCATAAATACCACTACACTTTGTTATTTTATTACAAGGCTTTGTTTACATACCTTTCCTCCCAATCTTGATTCTCGTCAATCACAAGATTATTTATGCATGTTACTACTAACCATTTCTTTGTAGGTTTTTATAGTTTCTCACTTGACGCCCCATTCTAGGGGGACCTACCGTCAAGCGGGAGTTAGAGATACGTGGACTATTTTTCCACATTATTTCTTCATTAGGGTCACTTTTTATTTAGACAAAAAGGGGGAGAAGAAGTAAAACTTATTCTTTCAAAACATGCATCTAATCTTAAGTTTTACTCATCATAACATTATATTTTGTCATCAACAAAAAGGGGGAGATTGTTAATACAAATAAACCGTAAAAAAGTTTATTAATATTTAGCGATCTCTTTGTGTTTTGTTGATAACAAATATAATGTTATCATAAGTAAAACTATAAGGATACATGTTATTTTTGCAAAACATCTACATATAGTCATTTACTACAAATTGTTGTAATAATTCATTTATTGTAATAGTTTATTAGGATGAGTAAAAACCACAACCCATGACCCATACCCACGGAGCATATCCATAACCCATGGAGTTAACCCATACCCATTGACTAGATGAATTACATCTATTAGATATATTGTATCTACTTAGATACCCATGGTTCAAACCATGACCCATGACCCAACCCATGGGCAAAGAGGAGCGTCTCACGGATCCCTAGAGTTACACTAGACGGATCCCTCAAGCAAGGGATCCGTGGGATCCGTGCAACAGTGGCAAGAATTTTCCTATAAATAGAGAGCCATTTCTTCATTTATACTTACCCCTCTTCTTACAAACTCTCTCATATATTCTTACACTCTTCTAACAAAAGATCACTTGATCTATAGAGATGTACTTCTTTATTTTATTGTGATTCTCATATAGGTCCTTCTCTAAGGCGAGATCACGAGCATTCTACAAGTCATCCAAGCAAGGGGTCCTTGATTGATTTGTTCCTCCACAAGATTTCTGTAGCGAAGATCTTGTATTTCATATTTCACATATTTGTTGTGTTATAGTAGTGTTGGTTTGGTCCTCCGTGTTACGGACTCGGTATTTAGCTTTGTACCGAAAAAAGGTGTAAGCAACGTTGTGAAGGCTTCTCTGCCAAGTTGAAGGAGTTTGTTGACATAGTGCTTGAACTCTCGAGTGGGTGACTCAGGGAGTGGAGTAGGGCAAGGAAGGTGTCCTTGTAGCCGAACCACTATAAATCGGTTGTGTCATTTCTATCCTTTACTTTACTTACTTTACTTGCATTACTCTTAGATCTATCCTTTCTCTTCATCCATACGATTTCACATAACATCCAATCTTAAAGTTTTTTTGAAAGTAACTTAAAATCGGCAAAACTATTCAATCCCCCCTTCTAGTTTTCCACATCATCCTTACCTCAAAATAGGCTTAAAACTAGTTTTTCATTTCTTTTTATTTTTTTTAGGAATTTTCCAAATTTTTCTTAAGCCACCATCTGATCTCTAAGATCAATTGTCCTCATTTGCCATCCTCAAGTAAATAGTATCATCCTTAAATACTTAGTTGCACTCTCAAAAATCCCACTTTCCTACAAAAACCATCATTTGGTGTCACCACTCCTTGCAGTTGGACATTTAAGGAACATACCATTTAAGACATCAAACCCTTAAGATTTATAGGTAATAGACATTAAAAGAGCATAATCACCTCACCACTATGCTGTCTGACAGACGTATCCCTAGTTTATAACTAGACGGATCCCTAGTGAGAGGGAACCGTGGGATCTCGGTCTACAGAACAGTTTATGATCAGCTTTTCTTCTAAATTCAAACTCTCTTTGGTAGTCTAAACACTTTTACTTACCATTTAATGACTCCCTAGAATAGACCAACACCATAGTTGACCTTAGTGCATGCCAAAATTCTTAGTGGTCAAGAATTTAATTCATTAACTCAACCCCATCCTTTATAAACCAAGAATTGTTATGAGCTTAGGCCACTTTTCATACCACAATCCAAAAACCAGTAGCTAAGACTTCTTTTACACCCTCTCTTTCATCATGACTAAGGCATCTAGCAAGAACTCTTCAACCAAAGGTCCATCCAAAAAGAATGCTCATATGGTTCATGAGATTTCCTCTACCGAGTCAACTCCCATAAGAAGTCCAAATACTAGAATCCCTTCTCAACAAACTCAATCAACCAAAGCTAGAAAAACCGCTAGGATTAGCATTCAAACTTTTGAGTTGGAAAAGGCTTCATCAAGCACTAAACCAATCACACCTAGCTCTAGTAAAACACCCAAGTCTTCATTTTTAGAACATAGAATACATTCCTTTACCGAACCTCTTTCCCATCTAAATCTCTACTCGTTAGAAGACTCACCACCAAAGACTTCCCATTCACCAACCTTCTCGCTAAATAGGGAACCACCTTCATCACCAAATAGTCCATCTTTGGAGACAAGGAATCACCAAAGATCTAATGATATAGAGGAATTTCCATCTCTACCACCAACTCGTGCATCATCACCTTCATTTTTAGTGGAACCACATCCTACGTTGCTCAACTCACCTTTACAAGTTCCATCATCCTTTGTGGAGCCTCCCCAAAACATCCCACCTCCTCCGGTTTCTAGTCATGATAATAATTGCTCTAATTTTCAACTCACCCAAGGACTTGTTCAAGAAGTACGAGATGAGTTGCATTTTATGTTTAATCATCTTCTTGAATTATTGGACCAAATCAACAAGTCTACTCATCCTTAGATTTTAAGCACATTGATGTTTTTTAGGTTTCCGTCACTTCTTAGAATTAGTAGAAAATGAATTACATGTTTTAGTCATTCTCTTAGTTTTAAAGATATGTATATCATTTCTCGCATTTTTATTGAATGAAATTACATGTTATATGCCATATGATCTTGAGAATATGTTGGGCGCCTTAATACATAACTCTTGTTGATGTGTATATCACTTTTTACATCACAATTGCTGTCTTAAGCTTATAGGCAGACGAATCCCTCATTTTAGCCTAGACGGATCCCTCCAAGGTAGGAACCGTGGGATCCTTGCAACAAAAGACATTTTTATTACTAACTTGAGTCTTATTTGCAGGAAATTATGCATCATATACTTGTTTTCTAACATTTGTTTTGTAGATTTTCAATATACACATGAAGACTTTGACACCCTTAGTTAGGGGGAGTTTCTTGTCAAAGCAAAACATTGCAAAATCATTTGCAATACCTTCACATAGGATTAAATTACTTGACGTCCTCCTCACAAAGGGGCTCTAGTCAAGGGGGAGCATGTTCGTCAAAAAGACGAAACCAATTGCAAACAAAATTGAAAAAAACCTCGCTTAGTCTTTCTAATTACTTGACGCCCTCACAAAGTGATGGACCAGTCAAAGGGGAGCTAAGACGAGAATCCTTCTCTTCTCTTACTCTCTAGCTTTCATATTTTTCTATTTTCACATGTTTTTTCTTAAAACAATGTGGTAGTTTCTTTTCGACGCTCTTTTTGCTTCAACAAAAAGGGGGATAAGACAGTAAAAAATCCAATTCAAACTTTTACGAATTTTAGTTTTTCTTTAAAATAATTTTATCTTTTGTCATCAACCAAAAGGGGGAGATTGTTAATACAAATAAGCCGTAAAAACGTTTGTTTATATTTTACGATCTTCTAGTGTTTTGTCGATAACAAACGTAAAATCATTTTAACGAAACAAATAAAATACGTAATTGGTTTGAGCCAATAGTTTACTAACACACTTACGTTTTCATATAAAATGATAAATAAGTAATAGTGTTTTCATGTTATAGTAATGCATATGTATAACAACTAGTGTTTACATAATGGATATATATATATACATACTTAGTATGTATTGTATTGGGTAATATAACGGGTAGAAGTCTAAGTATTTGACCCATTGACTAAATACATTGAATGTAGTTGGGTAAAGCCCAAAGTCCATGACCCATACCCATGGAGCATGATCCATAACCCATGACCCATTGCATGACATCATGCATAAGTCATAATGAGTATTATCCATGACCCATGGAGCTAACCCATGACCCATTGACTAGATGCATTGCATCTTCTAAATACATTGTATCTATTTGGATACCTATGATCCAAAGTCCACAACCCATGACCCATGATCCATGACCCATAACCCATTTAGGAGGAGCGTCCTACGGATCCCCAGAAATGCACTGGACGGATCCCTCATGTAAGGGATCCGTGGGATCCGTGGGACAGTAGTGAAATTTTGTGTATAAATAGTGAGCAATTTCTTCATTGTAAACACCCACGTCCACACATACTTTCTCCTAGTACTGTAAAATCTCTAACCTCAAATCCAAAGGATCTTTCTATGTAGTTTGTATTTGTTTTTGTGTGATTCTCTAGGTTCTCCTTAAAGGCGAGATCACCACCTCTTGAAGTCAAGCAAGCTCAAGTCCATGAGTTGCCAAGCTTCGTCATCATCAAGACTACTGAAGTTCTCTTGTTGATAGTTCTTTCCTCCTCTCTAGAAGTGTTGTGTTGAAGGCATTAGTGAAAGATGCCAAAAGGGTCAAGTCGAAGAAATTAGTGAAAGGTGCCGAAGGTCCGTGTCTAAGGCATTAGTGAAGGGTGCCAAAGGTCCATGATGAAGGCATTAGTGAAAGGTGTCAAAAGATCATGTCAAAGGCATTAGTGAAAGATGCCAAGGGTGTACAATCGATATGGTGCATCGATGTACAAATATAGATAGGTTGTGTCCAAGGATATTGATATCCTTGATTATGTCATGATAAGGAGTGAGTCTCCTTTGGGATACGTGTTGTGTAGCGTTGGGTAGTAGTTCCTCCTTTGTAATGGAACTCGGTATCTAGCCTTGTACTAGATAAAGTGTAGGCGACGTTGTGATAGGTTTGGTTCTACCTTGTTGAAGAACTCGGTGTCTAGCCTTGTACCGGAAAAAGAATAGGCGACGTTGTGAAAGCTTCTCCGCCATAAGGATTTTGTGTCGTGTAGTGCTTACGAACTCTCGAGTAGGTGACTCGTGGAGTGGAGTAGGGCAAAGAAGGTGTCCTTGTAGCCGAACCACTATAAACACTCGTGTCGTGGTTTTGTGTTTCTTACTCTTTATCTTTGCATTGCATATTTACATACTTATCTATCAACATCCAACATACACATTTTAATAGATTGACATAAGTCGATCTAAATAGTTTAAAACGAAGTTTTAATCGGTAAAACTATTCAACCCCCCTTCTAGTTTTCCACATTATTGAATATTCTGAAACATGGATTTTACTTTATGGAAAGTATGAAGAGATTCAGGTTTTCCAGTTGATGATATTGTTCTCTACAACCCTGTTAAGAAGAAATACGGTAAGTTTTTTTGTTATAATCGTTGGAATATTTAATAGGTTTATCTTTTATGCAGTTAAGGTTGCATAATGTGCAACATTTTTTTTATGTTTCAGGTGGTAAATCTAATATGTTTAGCATGAGGGTTCATCGCAATGGTGTTTTTAAATACTGGCCTGGTAGAATATACGATGGAGGTATGGAAACTTTAGTTGATTTGGTTGATGTTGATACTGTGTCAGTTGAAGAGTTGGATGTTCGTATGTATGAATTGGGTTACGAGCTAGGTAAACAAAATTACTATTACTTTATTAAGCCTCGTAGTAATTTAGATGACGGTTTGTATAGCTTAAGTGAGACCGGGAACTTAAAAATATTGAAAGATCTTGTTGATGACCATAAGATAATAGAAGTTTATGTTGAAAATGGTAAGACAAGATTGGATCTTAGTGAAATGTCACCAAAGTCAATTAGGATAGTTATTACTGACGTGGATGCAGCAAAGAAGAAGGCAGCTCTTGCTATTGTTCCATATTGCTCAAAATAATTGTTCTTAGAAAACATTGTTAATAAGCCTGTGGTAGAGGATTTAAGTCAAGTTACACAACCACCTTTGGAAGTTAATACTTTGGGACAATCTAGTCAGTTCCCAGAAATTTGACCCTTCTTTTCATCTGTAAAGGTCTGTCAAACTGAAGATGTTTTAGGTGATGGTAATGAGAAAATAGATAAACCTGTTGACCATATCCAAATAGATAGTCCTGTAGAGGTATGTGAAACTGAACAAGAGTTAGGTCATCAAGACGAGGAAATATATACACCTTTTGAGCATATGCAAAAAGGTAAATCTGTAGAGGTTTGTGAAATTGACAAAGAGTTAAGTGATGAAAATGTCAGTGAAACATATAGTTATGAGAGTGATGACGATGTTATTGAGAACATTCTAGATGGAAACATAGTGGTTGATGATGATAATACTTTTGAGGAGCCTGATGTTGATGTTCCTCTATTCAAATTGAGTGAGCCTACACAATTACCCAATATAGGAAGCTCTAGCCAGATACTAGATGATTTTTTTGTGCAATATGAGTTAGATGTCATAGATGATAATGAGTTTGCAAGTGGTTATGTGAATGAGGCTGATTATCAAATTAGGAAGAAAAAGATGAGGGCTTACAAGAAACAAAAGTTAACTGAGGCAGAACAATTAGCCGAGGAAATACTCTTTTTCTGTAGTCAAAATTTTGTTACTGCAAAAGAAGTCAAGGAGAAGATCAATCTACATTCAATACAAACTAAGAGGAAATTGCAATTCATTAAGAATGACAAAGAAAGAATTAGGGCTAGGTGTGTGGGAACAATACCAGTTTGTGGTCCAAGTGAAGGTGTTGGGTTGGGTACAACCCCAAAGAAAAGAAAAGGTCCATGTTGGGTTGGGTACAACCCCAAAGAAAAGAAATGGCCCATTAACTAGAGGCATCAGAAGGAATGAATCTTTTCGAGCACACATTGAGAAAACAAAAGATTGCCCATAGTTGTTGTATGTAGCAAGAGATAAAGCTAAAGATTTATGGATTGTTAGAACTTTCAAGGAAGAACACAAATGTTTGCAATCAAGAGAGTTTCAAGCTTGTAACTACAAGTTTCTCACAAAGCAAATACTTGACCAAGTTCAAGTCAATCCAGATATTCCAATTAGGGCTGTTCAAGATCAACTTTCTAAACAGCTAGTGTCTATGCAAAAGGAATTAAGGGAAAAAAAACAAGACATAAATTGAGATTAAGGGTGATCATAAGCTACAATACACCATGTTGAGAGACTGTGTTGTAGATTTGCAGAAAACAAACCCTAATATAATAATTAGGATAAGTGTACAAATTGCTACAGATCCAACTAGTCCAACGAGAGTTTTCAAGAGAATGTATGTATACTTAGGTACTTTTAGGGAAGGATATAAATCTTGTCGAAGAGAGTTGTTGGGATTAGATAGTGCTTTTATCAGGGGTCTTTTTCCTGGTCAGCTTCTTATAGTTGTTCGCATTGATAGCAACAATGGAATATACTCATTAGCCTATGCTGTTGTAGAAGCTGAAAACAAAGAATCGTGGACTTGGTTTCTTGAATGTCTATCAGATGATCTTGACTAGCAACCAAATTCAAACTACACTTTTATTAGTGATAGACAAAAGGTAATGTCAATTTATAGCTGCTTATATTCACCTATATTATTGATAAATGATAGTGTTATTAGCAATGAATTAATTTCCTTTGTGCGGGGTATCATTCCAGCTTTAGCAACAGTATTCCTTAGTGCAGAACACATATTTCGTTTGAGGTACATCCATGAGAAAATGAAATTGCAATGAAATGCTAGAGCATACAAGGAACATTTGTGGAGATGTGCAACAAAAACAACCGTCCAACAATTTGAGGCATCCATACTTGCATTCAAGAGTTTTAGCGAACCTGCCCATGCTTGGTTAAGTAAGATACCACCAACCCATTGGTCAAGGTCACATTTTTCAGGTACTAAATCTCTGACTAATTGTACATATTTAGTTCTTCAACATTTTTGTTAGTATTACTAAAACATCTTTTATACTTGAATAGGGAGAGCTCATTCTAATGTGTTACTTAATAACATGTGAAAAGTGTTTCATCAAAAACTAGTGGGGGGTAGGCACCAACCCATCATTACTACTTTAGAATACATTAGAGTATATTGTATGCAAAGAATAGTCAATGTTGTGAATGTAATTGAAAATACTCTTGGACCATTAACACCAAAGGCAACACACTTGTTAGACTTGAATAAGAAAGAGGCTTATAAGTATAGTGTGTTACACTTTGAAGGAGATAAGTATCAGGTAACTGGATGAGGAGATAAGTGTGTTGTGAATGTTGAATTTGGGGCTTGTACTTGTAGAAGATGGGAGATTATAGGTATGCCATGTAAACATGCTGTTGCTATTAATCGGTATATGGCCTTCAATGGAATGCAAGTTTGTTCTTTAGAATCATGGGTACATACATGTTACTTGCTTAAGACTTGGCAGGAATCTTACAAACACAACATCCAGCCCATAAATGGTTATCAACATTAGGAAAATTCAAATGTGCCCACAAGCATTCTTCCTCCCAAACATCATAAACCAAAGGGTAGTCCAAGTAAGAAAAGAACTATGGCAGCTAATGAAAATGATGATAATGATAAATATAGTAAGTTGTCACAGTCTAGTAGGAGTGTAGTTTGTGGTATTTGTGGCAATGCTGGAAACAACAAGAAAACATGTCTTGGGCAAGGAGGTATAACAAGAAGTCAAGGCATTACCCATCAGTCTCAAAAAAACAGGTTCATCTTAGCCAAATGTTCCTTCAAAGAAGAAGAAAAATGCTAAAGGTAACAACTTTGAAGCAAATGAACAAGCTCAATGTCAGACTGATGCTCAATCTCAAAGTCATTTGCAAGAAACTGGTGGTCAGTCTGAAAGTCATTTTCAACCAAGTGTGGTCCAGTCTCAATCTGGAAGTCAAGTTGATATTGCTTCTGGTGTGACTCCAAAACAATTGTGGACTAGGAAGAAGATTATAGCAGCAAAAATGGCTTCACCACAAAAAATGTGTGCTAAGTATTTCAAAGACAATGTTTTTCATCGAATACGTAATTCCTAGACAATATTTGCTCTCTTTAAACAATATGTGTTTCTGAAATTTGTAGACTTTTATGCATTTGAAAATATATCCATTTGCATTATGTATGAAATTATCTCATGTTAGTCTATGGAAATAATTGAGTTTTAAATGTATCCATTTGCCACTTTACCCATTTGTACATATTGTTGCATCTTCATACTCATAATAAGTGTTGACTTTTATAAAGTCAATTACTGTCATTACACATGTAAATTGCTTATTGAATAATCAATTACCAGCTTGAGTTGATATGTATAATAATCATGTATTAAGCATGTATAATAATTTGTGTTCATACTTGGATAATGTTTGTCTGGATACTGATGTAAGTAAATGCATTTTTGGGCAAGGACCTATTAGTAAACCAATAAAGGCAGCACGGTACAAGGACGAAACCATAAAAGGAATATAATATTAATACTGTTAGCCTAGGACCAAAGCAAATCAAGTCAAGAATTTTTAGTAGTCAACCAACAATAAGACTTCCTAAACACACCTTACCAATTACATACCATCTACTATCTGGAATAGATCCAAAAACACAAAAACCAGTGAGTTTCTAAACCCACTAAATAAACCATAGAAAAACGAAGATGATGACTATCGAAGAGAAAACACAAAAGTTTCTCAAACGTCAAACTTTCTCCTTCTCAAGAAGGAGATCAGTTAGGGATGCTTGGTGAGCAGCCTCTTGCTCGTTTGCCCTATTGACGGAGTTGACAACTTTCATTGTCTGAGCAATGAGGTCGGCTTAGCATTTTTGTAATGCCGCCTCATTCTGGTAGTGTTTCTCTGCAAGTAGAGGGTTACCTCCCTTGCTCTCCTTGACATGGGTTGATTGTACCACCCAATCAATGGACATCTAGATCCCTAAAAAGCAAAAATCAAAAGTTGGAGATCATTTTGAAGTTTAAACTAATAACTTGAAAATAAAACTTTAAACTAAAACAACCATTACACTTAAACCAATATTAAACTATAAACATAACATTTTAACTAAAAAACACAACCATTAAACTTTATACTGAAAAAAATTAAAGTCTCCAAACATGTATTTGACATGCATAGTACCGCCTTCTGACGTTGATGTTGTTCTAGCATGTCCTCACCACGGCTTGCCTACCACAACCACAACAAACCATTATTAAGATTTGATGGAAAGATTAAAGATAAGATTTTATGAGAAAGAAGAGAGTTTAGGGATGAGTGGTGAAAAACTTTACCTATCCGTAGCATAAAATTAGTGTAGCCAACCCCAGATGTCGCGTTGTACTTACACATTTTAATAAATTATGATATGATGATTATGCCCTCGAACTAAAGACAAAATCAAACGTCATATAACAATATTGACCGGCGAAAAACAGGTCAAGGGACTCATTTGATACTAAAACCTTGAAGAAGGGACTCCCGATGACACCGAGGTCATGGTCCGAACCCAAATGATGTTTTTCAACAAGTTTAGGGACGAACGGTGTATTTTTGTCAAAATTTAACTTTCAAAATTTATTTACCTGAAAACATAAGAATTCAAACAATGTTGTGTTAGTGAAATAGTTGACTTAACAATGTTCCTATTAAAAATCTTAATATTATGTATAACAACTTTTTCTGTACGTAGTTTCTTAAAAAACGAGACTTGTTTTATATTTAATTCTAATTAATAATCTTTAAAATTTAATTCACCAACTCTACTATATAAGACATCATGTTATACTTTTTATTTATTTATTATTGTGTTAGTTCATAGAAGATATTTCGTAGTTGATGAAAATGCATGATAAAAAAAAATGTTGATGTTATTGGTGAATAAGTTTCATACTAAAATGATGTTAGTATAATCCTGATATTTTATTTATTAGTTTTTTTTAATCATTTATATTAATTATTTTTGTATTTTACAGATTTATCTCATTTTTGCTCACAATCCGGATCCGCATTTCAAACCAAATACCGCGTATAACTGTTTGCCGCTATAAAATCATGTAGCTATGCACGAGTACTCGTTTGGCAGTTATTTTTTTGGGTAAAAAGTCAAAGACCCGGTAAATATATTACTCCAAAAAACGTTTAAGTACAACGGATATGGGTGAAATCCCATATCTTAGCCCATTACATAGGCAGAAAAGCTTATATAACAAGACACTTCATATTCTCTAAACAAGAAAATAAACCACTACTCGTACGATAACATTAGACTCCTACGAAAACAAAAATTACTTCCTAGCAAGACCTTGGAGCTTAATATCATACATGTCATAGAAAGCATCTAATTGCTCTGTAAGATCGTATATCTGATCCGCATAGTCATCATAATCATCTTCAAGCTCATAACCACCACCTGTCGATGATGGGAATTTAGCCACATGATTATCAAACAAGTTCACAGACTCATCAAAAGTGTTAACAACCTCCTTCTCATCATTTTTGGAATCAACTATCTCTCCCACCTTAGAGAATGGGTTAACTCTCTTAGTAAAAGAAGTAGATGGAGAAAAAGAAGAACTAGGCTTACTAGCCGTAACCTGCACCTTCTCTTTCACAACACTCACAAGCGGTTCTTGTGATATATTATCAGTCTTCTGAGACCCATCCACCTTAGCATCCTTTTTATTACCTAGATAATCAACCTTTTTAAGAGGATGACCATCATCATTCACAAGAGTAGCTTTCTCATCGATAATTAGCTTTTCAAGCTTCCCAACTTTCTCAACAATGGGAGTAGGACCAACCTCCTTAGCTTCCATTGCACTGCCAGAATCCAACTCAGCCCCATCTTTAGCCACGAAATCAGTAGGAATGCCACATTCATCAGTATCAATCATATTAAGGGCATAAAAAAGGATTTGATGTAGCAATCTTCGTCCCACTCGTACTAGCCACTTCAATGGCCTTCTTCTTTGTACTATCCACCTTCTTGGGCTCAGGAGGAGTTGCTTTAGGCTGATAACGAAATTTAGGACCCACAATAGGTTTAGTAAATCCTCCTTTTCCTTGTACACTTTGGCTACCATTCTTACCCTTATTCTTGTTATTGAACGCCTGGAAACCATCATTATCCTTATGCGTAGGCTAAATTGGATGGGGAATAAATTCAGGACAGTTTTCCAAAGTATGACCAAAAAGCTTACAAGTATCACATCGAGGCGGTTTCCACTCGTATTCCACTCGAACCTTTTCAATAGTATAACCCGACCAATCAAGTAAGGGTATCTCAACAGTAAGACTCCCCCTAAGCACTTGGCCCGCCTTAACTTCAATCAAGCACCTAGCAAAACTACTGCGGCCCCAGGATTTCAAGCACATTTGACTAGTGTAAGAGTCTAACATTTTCGGTGTACCAATCAATGTGGCAAGGAGACTGAGACCATCATCAGAGAACATAGCAAGAGGAACATCATGAAATTTAACCAACACTGGAATGTTAGTCAAATCCCCATTGAGAAAATTATTATTTAAAGTCCAAATTTTGAGAATTATAGGCACATTCCTAATCATCCACGACCCATTTTCAAGAACGTCTTCAACACATTTCGGAGTGAAAAGTTTAAAGAAAAAGAACCCCTTCGCATTCATCATAACCTTTTGAATACCATATTTAGCCCACACATGCTGCACATAATAGTCAACTACAGGAAAAGCAATCTGTTTACGAAGAAAGTAACCATAAAGAGTATTTTCAAACCTATCACTTTCATAGGTACTTTAAGATCAACGCCATTAGTTTTATTGCTACATTCCAATCTACGAAAATTAGATTTGTGCTTCTTAGGATCATTAGACATAACACCCGCATATGAAACTAGCTTCACATTAGGGTCATTCGTAGAGTGGGGCTGTTGTAAAACACTTGAAGTGTTCTTAACAAAATCATCCTTAGGTGACGAATTAGAAACAACATTAGGACCTTTATCATTAAAATTAACCATATTCTCCGCATTCTTTAATTCAACAGCACACATGGCTTCCTCAAAGTTCTTACAAGCCTCCAGTACAACCTGGACAATACCATTAGTATGTCTGGCAGTTAATATTACACAAAAGAGTCAAAGTACCGTATCTCTCAGGTTTGTAAGAGATTCTATTTGATCTACGTACTGCACAATCTTTCAATTTTATTGTTGTATAATTTGCCATTATCTCTGAGCTTATTATCCCTATATACATTTCATAACGTGTCAACCTACTACTAGTTTTCTTGTGTCTAAACAATATTATTCCAGGAGTCAATAATGTAAGGTATATATACAAATTATTACTTACTACAGTATATAGAATTATAGACTGTTACTTTAATAATGTAAGGGACAAAATAAGACTATGACTTTTATTCATGGCAGACAGAAAAAAAAAAAAAAAAAAAAAAACACTACTGCTAGTTCATCTAACTTTTTTTCCAATGTTCGAGGTGTTATTTTCGTTATTGTGACCAATGGTCTAGACTTCCCACTAGAATGATATGTTTGACTTATATATATCGTGGTCTCAATCATGTGATTCATATTTAGTATATTTAGGGAATGTTTAACCAATGCTCTAAGGGCATTGGTTAAGATTTGTCTTTTTGTTGTTTTTAATTACATAAATAGTCCTTGTAATTGACACAAAATTACATATTTGGACGGGGACTCATACCAAAAACTACAAAAAGAAAAATCTTAACCAATGACCTTGGTTCATTAGTTAGACATTCCCTCTCAAAAATGCATTTTCTTGGGGATACTTTTTCATTTAGTAATCTAATTGTTCAATTCCCGTCATTCGCCCAAATAAAATTTATTTTTTTTAATAAATTATTCGCTACAAAAATATTTTTTTAATGAACGTGTCACAGCTTCCTCCTGTGCTAGTAATGATCTAGATATTTTCTTCCGGATATTTTTATTTCCATTTTCTTTTAATTTTATAGATAATCATCTGGAAATGTTGCTAACTTATCATTTTTCTTTATTGTGTAGTCATCTTTTATTTTTATATTGGCTTACTCATTTTTTTGAATTTCGACTCTGGTGTGTATTGTGTGACCAAAATATCTTAAATTTACAACAATCTTATTAACATGGTATGGGTAAAATGGTCACACAGTTAAAAAAGTTGAATAAAAAAAGTTTGAGTATAGAAAAAAAAAGATGGCTACACAATTTTAAAAAATTGACAAATTAAATACATTTTTAAATAATTATCTCATGATTCTGTAACTAAATATTGTAAGTAACTATTCTATTATATTGGAAGTCATTATAGTGGAAGAGGATTATCACGACTTTGAATTATTGAGGAAAAAAATGTCAACTCGCGTAACAAATTTGGGCCACAAATTACCACGATATATTGGTGCTGGCTCAAACTTTTCTTAAAATGCATCATACATGAACACTTTTGACTTGAAAAATTCCATTTCATCACACTTTATATAAACACGAACATATGCAGTTATGCACCAAGTAGGCAAGTATCACTTGTTTTCACAAAAACACTACAAACCATAAGCACTAGTATCACTCAATACACAAAGACAAATATGCTTTTAGTTTGCTTCACTCTTCTAAGATGCCATAGATGTAAGAGTGAAAGCATCTAAAGAGTAAGAGTATCTTTCTTTATCCTGTATCGAGTGATACTAGTGCTTATAATCAGTAGCACACGGTTTGAACCCCAAACTCACCGACATCAAGTAAGTAACACATGCATTACGAAGTTTTATAAACATAAACAACTATAAAGCGACAAATGTTATCATGTTTAAGGCATACCTGAAAAACCTTTAAAAATGCTAAAAAAAATAAGGCCAAAAAGAGTGAAAGTGGAATCTTGCTTCTTACGCTAACCTTGTCATCTTTTAAGGATTGGAGATTAGAGAGGCTTAATTAAAGTATGCTTGCTAAAGTGTGCACATAACATATGATTTAACCCATACAAAAGATACCATATGTTAATATATATATTTGCTATTTCTGACTTTTAGAGATATTATTATAACATTGCTTGGATCAATAATCGTACATTTGGTAAAATTTTATAATGCTCAAGACTTTAAAAGAATACCAAAAAGAGGAGACAATGTCCATTTTAAGAGGGAATGTTAGGTAATCCTCCACCTTCTTTCCAACCTTTTTAGAGTATGTGCAATTGGCATCATCAGTAAGACAGTAATGTCTGTTAAATGATTAGATTAGTTCGCGTAAATCTAATTGTTAGGTTTTGGCTCATTAGGTTTAGGGTTTGATATTCTTGTTCAATAAGCTATGTATTTATTATAAATACACATGCAATCCTTATGTAATCACAGAACACAATAAATAATATCTCTATTTGCTATCTTACATGGTATTAGAGCTTTCGGTTCAACCCATCACAAAATTGTTGTCTTCCGGTCATCGCCGTTGAACCTGAGGGATCCCGATTTATTTACTTTCTTTTGCTTTACTTCATTTTATTATTTTTTATAACTAATCCAAATCACATAACCCTAAATCACAAAACTCTAGCCCTCATAATACATCTCATATCATGTTGATTTAGCCATCAGTCAACAAAATTTGTTTCTTCAGCATTACTTTTTTGTTTTATCACTGGAGATCATTGTCATATTTCAAAAATAGTTGGTCGCAAAAATTGCCCAAAAAGCAAAGCAAGCGATGACGTAAAAAAAAAAGTCACGCAAAAGAGAAAGCCGCAAGCGGTAAACAACTATGCCGTCAACTACAATTATGTTTCCGTTCAAACAAACAACAAAGAAGATGCAAGAACAAAAGAAGAAGAAGTGACTTTCAATATATGTTCCAATTTATCCGTTCAGAAGTCTCTCATTCATACTCCGGGAGAGTGTTAGATGACTAGATTAGTTGGCCCAAACCTAATTGTTGGGTTTGGGTTCATGGGAAGAGATCCGTTGAGAAGAGAAATTAGAATAAGAAGAATAAAAAGAAATTTGAGCCACACATTTTAAATAAGAAGGAGAAATTTATGGAGAGATGCATCTATTTCTTTAGGTGCATCTGAAATGTGCGGTTGTGGTTTCTTCTCACAATTCTCATTTTAATTTTACTTCTCATTTGATCCTCACTCTTGGGTTCATTAGGTTTATGGTTTGATATCCTTGTTCAATAAGTTATGTATTTATTATAAATACACATGCAATCCTTATTATGTAATCACAAAACACAATAAATAATATCTCTATTTGCTATCTTACAATGTCATCTTGGTTACATTTTGATATTACTATAATAAACGATCTTTTAAATTGACCGGTACTAAGTACTTTAAATCAACATTTGATGGTTCGTACATATGATGTAATTTCCTTTTTGCTTCTGACAAATTTTGCTGTTAAAAAAAGTTGTTGGTTCAAGACTCGCATGAGTTTGACAATGACTTGTGATTTTATATGATAAAGGATAAAAGTTCAGAACAGATTTTGTGTTTATTTGACTGTCTAAAAAATTCATGTCAATATGATAGATCATATTTAGCAGTGTTCATTGTGAGTCTTATAAAACATGTTATCGGGTAAAAATTAGAAATGATTTTGTATGATAAAGGATAAAAGTTCAGAACTTCAGATAATAGACCAAGTAACATTGTGGGTCTATGGGTAAAAGCTGGTTCATCATGAGTTTGACAATGACTTGTGATTTATAATAACAATGTGGTTTTGTTCAATAAATTTTATATATGCCAAAAAGTGTTGGATTTTGTTTTTTAACAAGCTTTAAGTATCTGCTGTTTTGTATCAATCTGAATGATCTTTAGAATTTTTGTTTGAATGTTAATATAAAACGAATAACGCATTAGCGTAAATCTAACTGAGACTCATTTAGGGGTCTTTTTTGGAAAGACACTTAATTATTTTTTCTTTGAATGGCAATCTTTCATTAACAAACTAGCAAGAAGCTAGAGAGAATTACAAGTTTATTGTACAAGCAACTAAGAGATCATAAATCCACTCATTCCAATTTGGACAAAAATTTTATTCCTGCTCGTATAAATGATCCACGATTCCTCACCGAGCGTATCCTTTTGAGGACGTTTTAGATCAAAACCTAATCTATCCCCATATCTTCAAATAACCCAAGTAGTACATTGAACGAAAGCATCAAACCAAACTTTTTTTCTTCGGATCTCATCCTACTGAATCAGCTAGCCCATGTGATTAAATCACATAAAGCTCTTGGATAATCGGCTAAACGCCACCATTTAGCAATCGATGTCCATAATTGATCACTAGCAACTGAACACTCAACAAATAGGTTCTGCAACTTTTCAGGGCCTTATCTTCACACTTGACATTTTCTATATATATCTTTCTTTTCTTTCGTTAAACTCTTCTTCTTTCCTTTTTTCATACTTTTTGAACTATTCTTTTGTTTCATTCATTTTCATATAGTTATCTAGCTTTTCTATTGTTGGTATTATTTTATGATGGGGGATTAATTTAATTTGAGGACATATGTTTCACACGTCTATAATCAAATAAAAATATACACCAATATTTGTCCTTCATATGCTTAAAATGTGTACACAGTACACCCAATATTTATTTTTCAGGGGGGACTTAAATTAAGTTTGTGCATTTTAAAAAATTCAGACAATCAGAATCATATCTATATGCACTGATAGATATCATTTTGCAAACGCAATCCCAGAAACGCCCTTAAAAATTTTATATACAACAATAGTCTAACAATTGGTCCAGCATTAGATGGATAATACTTGTTATCATTTTAAAAAGACTAGCGGGTTAACCCGCGCGTTGCGACGGGAGTGCGTTGCCCTCGATCATTTTATTCACGGGAATGAATTTGCTAAAGTTTTTTTTTTTTTTTTTTTTTTTTTTTTTTTTGCGCACTGTTCATGCGCGGCACTGTTCATGCGCGGTACTGTTCATCCCCCAATGAGTTTTAGTATATACTAGCGGGTTAACCCGCGCGTTGCGACGGGAGTGCGTTGCCCTCGATCATTTTATTCACGGGAATGAATTTGCTAAAGTTTTTTTTTTTTTTTTTTTGCGCACTGTTCATGCGCGGTACTGTTCATGCGCGGGGTACTGTTCATCCCCCCATGAGTTTTAGTATATATATATAATTAATATATACACAAGTCTTCCTAAAAGTCTATGATTATAAAATTAGCCTCTCAATACTCTAAAACAATCTTGTGTGAGTGTGTCCACCACTATATTCCAAATGATATCTCCCTCACTTGGTGTGTGTTTGTGTCTCCACCCACAAATAAAAAAGGTGTCATGAATATTGATCTATAAATAGGGAAGAAACTAAGAAGTTAGCATATTATTACCCTAAGTGAAGTAAAAAAAAATGGCAGCTACTGGTTTTCATCTAATTGTCACTCTTCTTACTTTTTCTCACCTTGTGTTCATGGCTAATACTATCTCAACACCGGGTAAGTCTCCTAGAACTAATTAAAATATAGGATGCGTGCATAATATAATTACTGTCTAGCTAGCGATATACTACCTTTGAGTGCATGCATCCTAAGTTTACTCATGGTAAGCATTGATATAAATTTTGTTAACTATTTACAGGGAACATTCATAGACATATGTTGCATGAGAAAGTAGAAATCAAGAACCAGGTACATTATATATCATGTGTAAATTTTTGCATGTAAAACATATGTGTTACCAAACAAAGATAGAATCCTGAGAACTTTCTATTATGGTTTATTTGAAATGAATTATATAGATGGTGAATGTCGAAGAAATTGCATTTTTTGACGATGAATTTATGAGTGAGAGGATGGATTTGGAGAAAACAGACTATCCAGGACCAGGAGCAAACAAAAACCACACTCCAAAACCGCCCCAACGAGACTGAGAATGATCAAAGGTTTTAATTATTTAAATATGGGTGCTTTTTCATAACCTAATTAGGGTTTGAACTACAAAGTTTGCTTCCAAGAATTAGGGTTTGAAGTAAAAAGGTACGGAGGCTTTTATGGTGACAACTTGTTATATTGGTTCAATGGATTGTATGCATGTGTGTGTAAATCAGGTACTCGTAATTGTGAAAGAAGCAGAAGTTATCGTTTTATGAATAAATTGTGTATTTCGTTGTTAAAGGATGCATCAGATAGTATAGTTTGAATTGCAACTTTGTTTCAATTAATCTGTAAATAAAATGTTTTCTAAATTAGTTATGTTAATTTAAGTTTGAAAATAACCAAGAGAGACAAATGAATAATTATAATCTTCCTTCACTGATACTTTAAATGAAGACTTATACGGAGTATATGTGAATTTTAATTTCTGTTCCTCGATTTATAATGCTTGTCATCTTTGGAGAACTATAAGGTATACAATCAATACTTGGTTTGAATGGATAGAGGTTTATAGGTCGTGGTGTTGGCGTCTATATGTTAGTTATACGTCTGGTGTCTTTGTTGTATTGTTTTCGTTGAGGTGTTCTTTTGGGAGGGTGAGTTTTATAGCTTGGTTAACCATTTCAATTTAGGCCATTCATGTTCTTTCGGTTTTCTTTGTGTTTGTTGTATCTCTAGCTTCTTGCTAGTTCTACTGAAATTTCTTTGTCGTTAAAAAAAAATAATACTGAGTTTGGATCAATATGGTACATCCATAGACTATTAATCATTTTACTAATGAAAAGATCTTTTTGAGGTTTCAGTGAAAGCCAAAATACTTATTTTTGTGTTACTTATCCACAGTTCTAGAACTTGAAACATAACTGCTATTCGTATAAACTTAGACGTATCAGACTAATACTAGACATGAATTAACAACTGACCTTCGGCATGCTGCTACAGTTACTCCACCTCTTCATATGATGGTTTGTTGATCAAGAAGAGTAACCTTTTGTCCATTTTCACAAAGAAAAATTAAGATAAAGTAAGTTCATGAGGGTATAAAATCAACGAATTAAAGATGAACTCAGTGTAAATTATATGGAGTCCTACACTTCACAATTATATCCTAAAGAACATCTACTGTTCCATTAAAACGCCTTAGTTTTATTGAGAAACTAATTATAGCTTTCATAGTTTGGAGGGTGTAAAATTCACAATAATCAATTTACAAAAAGCGCTATATAATGATGATAAACATTATTCAATGTGGGGATTCAATTTAGGCCTCAGCTCAGAGTAAGTTTCCATCTGACTATAACTTACTCAAGATTCTAAACATAGAAGGCTAATCCAAACAAGACCAAATCAGGATCTAGCCATCTGCTAATTAAACAAACTAAAGTTTACTTCTGATTGCCTTCATTTGTTCACGTGTGCCAATAAAACAGAACTTGTTTGCTAAGGGATAATTTAGTGAAGATGTAAGTTTTTGGACATTCGTTTTACTGATAATAATAATAAAATAAAAATAAATTATGTACAAAAATTACAAAAAGAACTAGCCAACTTTAAATCTTTTTATTCTTTAAAACAATACATTACAAACTACTGCCTCATACTTTGCATATCAAGCTTAAAAAGCAGAACCATGCAAAAAAAATGTAAACACAACAAGGCTAACTTTTGCTTATGAATTAGTTTTTGCATCCTACATCCATTGCATGATATCAAATGCAAAGATGAATGATTGTAACGCAATAAAAAGTCAACTATATCTGTAATTTCTTCTTGTCTTTGCCGTACAAAATGTCAAAGTAGAGCAATAAAGAACTGTCTAGAAAATATGGGAAAGCTTAACAATGATATGCATTTATCTCATTTTATATGTGTGTAAGTGGGTGAGGTGTGTCTGATGTGTTAGTCACTCACTCATTGGAATGATGTTTATAATGCTATATCGGGTTACAATCATGTTCCCCTGCATTTTCCAACCCATACTGATTTGCATTGTGGGAAACAAATGAAGATCGAATGGTATGGAAAAAATGGGAATCAATTGCGGTAGCAAATACTATTCTCTCTGCCACTCGCTGATCAACTGATATGCTTCTACATACAAGTAGCTCGTTTTTATCAATGTTTATTTTAACGGCAATTTTATTAAGAATATGGATCATACAATTAAGTTACAAGAGAATTAGGATCAACTATCCAATCTAACCAACTAAGAACCAGTTCCTTTAACCTACAAATATGTTGGAATATGTATATATTTATAATACCGTACATGTCCGGATTTGAACTCGTGACCACGAGATTGCACACATTAGCGAATGAGAATTAAAGTTAATAATTAATGTTAATGATTACGATTAATTATTACACATAAAGTCCGTCTAACGATCGTTAAGTATTTAACGAAAATGACTAACGACCGTTAAATGTAAAAAGGAGATAATATATGGTGAATATCTTAAAAGTGGAAAAGATTCGGGTTCCCCTTTTCTTCTCTATAGGTGGCTGGCCAAGGGGGGCATTCCAAGCCCAAAATCCTAACTTTTCCTAAAAGATATTAGTTCACTATATATACAAAGGCTAGGGTTAAGGTTTTTCATAACTTTGTGCATTGAATTAACCCTAGATCTTTCCCTCTCCTCTCTTGCTTACATACGGCCGAACCCCCCCTCCAAAAGGGTGTTTTGGTTTTGTTTTTCATTAAACAAAGGCTTGTGTTAGATCTAGCAATCGCTTTGATTCGCGGTTAATTCGTGTGTACAAAACTGTGGTGGTAAGACAATATTCTTACACAAATTGGTTTGAGTTGTAAAACGGTAAGGGACCACTCTTTAAACCACTTCATCACATTCATTGAAGAGATCTAGCCAATTGCAAGAGGTACGTTACGCATTACTTCAGTTAATTAATTATTGTTATGATTCTTAGTCTTCCGCTGTGTACTCTGTGGTGTCTATATGATTTTATTGTTTTCATATATCTTAAACTTAACAGTGGCATCACGAGCCTTGTATAATAAGTAATTAATTACTGAAACATATAAATAAAATAAACATGATTGTGTCATTAATTCTATGCATAGATCTAGGGTTTGCAAAACCTAAACCCTAATTTGGGGGGGGGGGGGGGCGTTTTTTTTTTTGTGCCCTAATTAGGGTTTTGTAAACTTCAGTTTTAATTGGATTAGAAACCTAGGTCGCATGCAATTTTATGTGTATTGCGTAACTCTGTTTAATTGCATTAATTGTTAAGTGTGATTTACATCCATGATAAATACATGCATGTTTTGTCATGGATATACTTTTATTGTATGCTTTACTTTGTTAAGTGATATACACTAATATTATGATAGATCTAAAATTGGGGAAGACCTCAATCATTATTATTTTATCAATTATGTGCTATGTGGTATGTGTTTGATTTCGACTCACGCAATCGATGAATCGATGCATGTGGCTCACTTTGTACATTGCTGAAAGCGGGTGAGAGTCTTAATTAAACATATAAACATTGACAGATCAAGAATTGATTGTTAATAGGATTTATCAAAAAGGTTTGCATGTGGCTATTTGATATGCATGACTTATTATTATGTTATGCATTCATTGTTTATTTGTTTATTTTTTAAATACTTGCTTGTTATGTTATGTGTAACAAGAGTATTTTGATAAGAAAAATAAACTGACCTAAACAATGGTGAAACATGTATTTTTAAGCATAGTAATCATAATCGTTTAATTGATTGATTTTTTGCACAAAATAGTTAAAACGGCTCACCCATTAATGACAAACTGTGTGATGGGTACAAGGAAGGTACGCATTAAATTGTGACCTTAAAGAAGAGGGTTTTTAATATGCTTCGCGTTGACCTGATTCTCCGCTTGTTTGTGCGTCTTAATGGAGCTACCAAGTATTCCTATATATGTGCATAAAATCTTAAGGGTGAATTTACTTTAAATTCTGCGCGCCACTTTTGTGGTAATTATCCGAATAACTTGAGTCTTATGACTCATGCAGCAGTAGGATATAGTGGTAATTAAAGGTAATTCTTTAATTGGTTTACCAATACCTCGATTAAAGTTTGATGATAAAAAGTTTAAACATTAAAACAAGGATATAACTGTTTTAATAAAAACTTATGCTACGAAGATGAATGCAAGACATCTTTGTACATATTTGATTTGACACCAAAAATCAAATTTATTACTCTTAATTTAAGTTGTATGCCATCCAACGAAACGGAAACACCTGAGATTACCTTTTATTTGCGTGAGAATGTGATTTAGATCGAAATCAAAGGGTAAAATATCCACGTACGTGAGAAAGGGCATGGATGATTTTGAAGTTTCTTAAGTTGGACAACTTGATTGAGCTTTGTAGTGAGAACTGACAACTCAAGGCATAAGATGGGGATAAAACATGTTTACATGACAATTGAAATTGGCTAAACGTAAATCCCATAAATCTAGGAATTGCAATTTGAAAATTGGCAATTGAGGTTCGACTCGTACCATCTTGAATAATTTCATTACTAGTAGATCAACTGATGTGATGAAACTATGTCAATTTGGATCTTAGTTTTTCGGTGAAAATTAAATGGTTATATGCTTATGAACCATGGGTAATTAATTTTCTTGAAAAAGTTAATTATCGAAAATACTAAAATTGAATTTTGTAATTCTTTTGTATGTATAAATGAAACATTTAACCGTAAACAAGGTTTAGTCTTTGATCAGTAAATTGATCCATTCTGCTTTCAAACAAAATTTTTTTATCGAGAATAATTTACTGAAAAGACAAACGAAGTCTCTTTTCCATGGGAGAAGCATGAGACTCAATCCTATTCCTTTTCATGAATGAGAAAGGTATAATAGGAACGTTTGAATTGTCTAAATTCTAATGTAACTCATAGCAATGAATTGCACATCATATTTTTCATAAAGATTTCATTACCCTCATTTGGTGAATGAATCCTGTTGGGAATTCTCTAAATAAGAATTCTGCTGAAGATACTGCTGACGGATTCTGCTGAAGTTCATGGATTCTGCTGAAGAAGTGTTTCTGCGGAAGTAGTAAAACCGTGTAGCTTGTTTCTGCGGATATAGATATTCCACGTATTTTATAGTTAGTTAGGATATGCATGAGCTTTATTAGGAAGTGATAATGTATATCTTCTTTAGTTTTATGATTATACGTTTCTTGTGAAACGGTTTAGGGTTCCTTGTCTATAAAAGGAACACATTAGTATGTATGATGTACGAGTTTAAAAAACAAGTTTTAGTATTATTAAAAGATCCATAGAGGATCAAAGTATTCTTAGTAATCTGTGTTCTTACTTGTGTTTGATTTCCGCTTTAGAATACAAGTAATAGAGACTTTCTATTAGTGTGTTTGTGATTACATAAACATAACTAACGATTCACGAGCGCTCA
Source organism: Chrysanthemum seticuspe (assembly GCA_019973895.1). Classification (NCBI taxonomy): domain Eukaryota; kingdom Viridiplantae; phylum Streptophyta; class Magnoliopsida; order Asterales; family Asteraceae; genus Chrysanthemum; species Chrysanthemum seticuspe. Next base: position 41,819,103 of record BPTQ01000009.1, read on the forward strand.
AAGATCTATCAAGGTCTAAGGTTCGACAAGTGGTATCAGAGCCTCGGGAGAGTCTCTGTGATACTAAGAAAATCTTTTTCTTTACACCCTCACAACCAAAACAACCACAACAATGCCTGGGTCAGACGATGGAACAGAAGTTACTCAAAATCAAAACACCACATCTTGCAACAACTCAATCTCACAAACAACAATGCAAAGTTCCCATACCTCAAGAAGGAGGAGTATGAATTGTGGGATATGAAGATGCATAATTGGATCTCCAATATTGATTGGAATCTTTGAGAAGTTATCCGTAAGGGTAACAGTTTGAAGAAGTGTGTCAAAGATGCTGATGGTGTTATTACCATCTTTGGTCCCAAAACTGCTGAAGAAATTCTGGCTGTTCAGAGAGAGAATAAAGTTCGAACTATTCTCCTTCAGGCTATACCAGATGATCACATGGGTGACTTTCACTACATGGAGGATGCTAAGGACATCTGGATGGCAATCAAGGCTAGGTTTGGTGGGAATGATGAGTCAAATAGGATGAGGAAATCAATGCTGAAACAGCAGTTTCAGGAATTCCAAATCTCTGAGGAAGAAGGTATCCACAAGGGATATGACAGGTTCCATAGGATTTTGAGTTAATTAAATCAGATGAAGGCCAGGCCAGACAATGAGGATTGCAATTCAAAGTTCTTACGATCTTTACCTCCATCTTGGTTGCAAGTAAGCATTGCACTCAAAGCAAAAGGTGGGCTAGATCTGGTTACTTTTGATGATCTCTACAACAGACTTAAAACTCTTGAGCCTGATGTCAGAAGTCCCTTTCGGTCATCCACTCCCACTCACTCAGCTTTTGTTAGCACCTCCTCACATAAGATGACATATGCTCCAAGCCCAATTTCCTCAGCATCGTCATCCTACATCACCACCACATCAAATTCTCAACCTAAATCCAGTGGTGTACTGGAAGATGTAATTCGTTCTTTTGTTGTTGATTATGACAATCAGCAGCAACTAGCTTTTGAGGATTTTGAACAGGTGGATCCACTTGATATGGAAGAGATGAATTTGAAGTGGCAACTGGCCATGCTCTCAATGAACATCAAGAAGTTTGAGAGTAAGGCTGTAAGAAAGTTTGGTTTCCAGAGAAGAGATTCGGCAAGATTTGACAGAAGGAAAGTCAAGTGCTATACTTGTGGTCAAATGGGCCACTTCTCAAGAGAATGCAAGGATAGGAAGGCTGGTGATGAAGTTAGGTATTCTACCTATCAGCAGAATCAAATGGAAGCTGGAACTACCAAAGCTGGATCCTCCACAGCTTTAGTCACACTGGATGACCATGTCAACTGGAAGGTGCATGATCCTGCTAATGATGAAGTTTCTGGTTCTGAGCAGAGTGGATTGCTGGCAAGCTGTACTACAGAGGATCAGCACAATCAAGTTGCCTTAATGGGCATCTCTCAGGTACATAATTATGTTTTTGGTTGTAGTGAAAGATATAATGAACTTAAGGAAGCTTATGATGAATTGAAACCTAAATATAATGAATGCTATGTTGAAGTTGATTCTTACAAAAAGGCTTTAAAAACTGTAGAGAGACAAAAAATTTGGTTTCAAAAGAATCAACTTGCCTATGATGAAAAGATAAGGGTATTAGAAAGTGATTTGGAATGTACTAAAATTGATTTAAAAAGTACTGAGAAAGAAAAAGCTGAAGTAGACTCAGAAAACCAAGTGCTAAAAAAGAAACTAGATGAGGAAGTAGCTAGACATAAAGAATGGTTAGTGTCAGGTGACAAAGTAGCTAGATTTCTCTATGGTAGTCAATCTGTAAAGTCTGGGATAGGTTTAGGTTTTAAGAAGTATGTTGGCTTAGAAGCTAGGACTGATATGCGTAAATCTACACCAGCAGGATTAGCTAATTATGTAAAAGAAGGCAACCTACATGTTGTACCTGGACCTATTAGAGGAGAACATATGCCCACTGACCTTGACATCACTATAGACTTTGATGGATCACACCATCTTTATGGCAAAAAGTCAAGAGACTTGCAAGACCCTGATTCTAAAACTACTGACTTTGTCTCTTGTTCTGACAGTGACAAGTCCTCTGACCAAGGGTCTACTACATATACCAGTTTTGATTTAAGTGAAAAGTTAGACCTTCCCAAGACCTCACCTAAGCCTACACCCAAGACTCCCTACAAGCCTGTTAGAGTTGCTGCTGAGGAATCAACTTCCAAGCCAGTTTCCTCTAAAGACTTGTCATTTATTTCTATGCAAAACAATGTCTTTAATTCTGTTAAAAACAATTCTGTTAATGTTTGTGGTTTGAATGCTTTTGCATGTAATGAAACATCTTTCACTTTGAATAAATCTTCTAAAAAGAAGAAATGCTTTGTTTGTGGAAGTAAATTTCATTTGATTAAGGATTGTAATTTTCATGAGCAAAGAATGAGTGTATGTGCTAGTCAAAAGAAATCTCGACCAATGTGGAAAAATGTTAATGATATACCATCTTTTGTTCCACAAGCAACTTATAAACACAATTATGCTAATAAACAATTTTCAAAATGGAGTAGATCTGTTGCTAGACCATATGTGAGACCAATTAGTTCATATTTTCAAAATGGTTATTGGCCTAGATGTTTTGACTCAATGTATGTTGGCAAGGGATATAGGGATACTGCTGTGAAGCCCTCAACAGGTTGTTCTTGAACTCACAAGGGACCTAATTTTCAAAGGAGGCCCAGGAACAATGGTGGATCTTATACATCTACATGGCCTAAATCTTATGATCCACAAGGCAGGCTCAAGTCAGTGATGACTTGAGTCTCCATAGTGTACTAATATTTTGTATATATATATTTTTGTTGTTGTTGTAGGATCATCCTCTGTAGAGAGTCCATATTAGGATGCTTAACCCTTAACTGCAAATTTCGAGGGGAGGCATATGCCTCAGGGGAGGATTGTTGTTGTCTAACTTGTAAATATTTTGTAGATTATTGTTTATATTTAACCTTGTATGTTTTGGTTTGTTTGCTACTTTGTGTCTGTTTTGCAGAATGCCTTTATGAGCAGTTACTAATCTTAAGTTGAAGTTCACCAAGTTTGATTAATTGGGAATATGGTCATGTAAGCTTAAAACTTGTTTCTACTGAAGAGACGCACAAGTGATACTCATTAGTACGAGTGATCTCATTGTTTCTTCTGAAGAGATGTACTGAAGTAAAGATCAAGTGATAGTCATTGAGATATAAAAGAAAAGTTGTTCATTAATTCAAAAAAAATTTACAGCTCCTATATTACAAAAGCTGGTGGATATGCATGATCATTCCTATACTAAATCTACCAAACATATTCTAGTTCCTATCATCTATTACAAAAGCTGGTGGCTATGCATGACCAGTACGATGAAGAAGCTGAAGATGGATTGATAAAAACGACGATGGATGCATTTTTGATATGAGAAATCTTCAGTTGTTCCATCTACTCGTTCCACCATAGAGCATCTTCTACTCCACCTTCCTTTTTCCCTTTCCCTTCACCTCTGCCTCCTTGCCCTTTCCCCTGCTTCCATGGTATGAAGCACCAGATCCTGGAGCAGGAAGACCAATCACCACCTCTCTTGTCTTTGGGAGTGGTGGATTTCTGGAATGTGGCCTTGGTTAGGGTTGAGGTTGTGAAGGTTGGGGCTTCTCTTCACCTGTTGTTGTCCTCTCCGCTTCCTCTCTCACCAATCTATTGAAGATTGGCTCTAGACGCTATGTGGAGTCATCAAAACCCCTAGATGAATCACTTGGATCCACTACACTATCATCTTCAGATGAAGGGAGAAAGGGGGACTTTGAAGGTCGAGGTTCATCTTGATAAGGGTATCGAAACAATGGGCGTGAATCATCACTGGATGATGATGAGGAGGAGGAGGAGGTTAGATTGATGACTTCTAGTTTGGTAGACATGTTTGTTGATGCTGATTGTGGAATTATTGAGAACTTAGGGTTTTGAAGTACATTGGGGGTGATTGATATGTGTTTATTGAAGATTGGGATTATCTTATAGGCAAAGTCAAGGGTTGATGGCAATTAATGTGAGTTGGGTGGCACAGTAAAACTCAAGATATTTACTGAAGATACTTTTACACTTGAGTTGATTCTGCTAATTGACTTCTATCAGCAGATTGACCATCCCTTCTGCAGAAGCGTTAATTTTGAAATTGGTCGGAGGTACTTTACACGTCATATCTGGTCAACGATTTGTTCCGATATTTTTGACCATAATTGGGTAAATTCTATTTATACACTACCTCGCGTAATCTTCGCCCAAAATCAACTGATTCCCTCTTCAATCAATTTAAACACATTTCCATTTGGTTGATTCATAACCTATTCTCACAATTTCTTACATGGCGGCACTTCCATTTAAGAAAAATCACAACAAGGTTGCTTTTCTGGGGAAAGCAAAGGGACATGAACTGTATGAACCTATGGTGGATTTCTTGAAGCGTTCCAAGATTCATTATGCTCTAACACATTCTCCAAATGTGATATTTGAATCGTTGGTTGAACAATTTTGGGCATCTGCTACTAAACGAAGTGACACAGAAATTGTAGCAATGATTGATGGAACTGAGTACGTGGTGCCTGAGGATTTGATTAGGACAAAACTTCGTTTGGATGATGAAGGTGGGGTATATCACACTAACACCAAAGAGATACTTGTTGGGTTAAGAGCTGTTGGTTACCAAAGTACTAACACGGATATGTGGCACAAGAATAAGTTTTTCCCCATGTGGAGGTTTTTGGTGCATACCTTACTTCAGTGCATAAGCAACAAGTCAGGCGGATGGGATCAATTTTCTACCTAATTGGGGTGTGGTATTGTATGTCTTTCACAGGGTTTAACTTATAATTTCTCTAAGTTTATTTTTGATAATTTGGTTGAAAATATTCAAAAGAAAAAGCATAAGTTTCTAATGTACCCCAGGTTTTTACAAATGATTTTAGACATAACAACCAAAGATAGAGTCTTTTGCCCTATAGGAGCGCTTAGTGCTAAATTGTTTGCTTCCATGAAAACTTATTATGTTGGAGCACATCATCCTTTGCTAGAAGCTATGTTGCCTTATGGTAATGATGCTGCTGATGAGGGTAATGTGTCTGGTGCTCCATCATCTCCTAATGTTGCTGCTGATGGTAATCCATCAGTTGCCATTGATGAGGGACCCTCCATAACTGCTGAAGCATCAAATGTTTCTTCTGACCAACCTCCACCTACCCCTTTACCTAGTCCTAGTCGTAGTCCAACACCTACTCCTGTGGCTCCTGATGAGCTTGAACCTGAGTTTACTGGACTGACCACACCTAGTCCAGTTAGAGAGCCATTTGATGAAAGCTCTCCTATCTTTGAGCATGTACATGTTTCTCCTGAAAGGCCCAATGAAGCTCCCATTACCACTAAGCAATCTGCTGGTGGAGCTGAGGAACCTACTAAAGGTGTACATTCTTCTGAGAGTATACAATATGCTGAACCTATAGTTGTTTCTCCTGACGCTTCACCTAGTGTTGCTGATACATTTATGGATCCAAAGGGAACTACTAGCAATATTGAGCCTGATACTATTCTTTCTTCTGCATCTGCTGATCAAGAAGGAGCAGACATGGTTAGGAGAGCTGAACAAGAAGCGGCTAGAGCTAAACAGGCCAGAGAAGAGCTTGATAAACTGTATGCAATGGGTGGTTCTGTTTCAATTCCCTCTGTTTCTACCTCGTCTATTCCTACTGCAGATGCCTCTGGTGCATCTGTGAAGGTACATTCTTCTTTTTCTATGGGTATTTATGTACCTGGTAGGAGGGGGAAAAGGATGTCCAAAAGGAGACACATTGCCATCAGGAGATCTATGAGATTAGCTGGGAAGAAGGTCTCTGGAGTTCATAAATCTCACAAGGGTGGTTCTTCTAAGCATTTGGACCTCAAGGATGCTGATACAACATTTATCAGAGTGGGTTCTTCTGCAACTTTTCCTGAGGGTTCTTCTAGTGTGTTGACAAAATGGACATTGACTGATGGACATTTTAACACCGTCTATAGGATAGATAACTCTTCTATGTAGTTTACTTTCTTGAAAGACATACTTCATTTGGTGGATAAGCAAGATTTGATTACTCTCCATGGCCTTGTCACACATTATTATGCCACTCATACACCACAGGGTTCTGGTTTGTACTTATTGGGAGATCTTTAAGTTCTTTTTGATTCTCAGTCTCCAAATGGTAAAGGGTATTCAATTTGGAAGAATTCACATAAGTGGAAGGTTGATACTTGGAGATTTTATCCTCTCCCAAATGTGCATGTTGTGGAGACAAAGTGTGGACTTTCTATATGTATATTTTCTGATCAGCATTATCCTTTGTCCATTCAACTGCTGAAACGTCTGCTTAGAAGGAAATTAGAAGTTCCTCCTGATCCAGTGGGGAATGATATGACTCATGCTGAACAATTGTTTGGGTTAATCAAGTCCAAGCTTCTGCAACACAAAGCTTCTACTTAATTCTGGTATCTTGTATCCTTTATTTCTTTTGTTTATTTGTAATTATTTCTTTCTTTGTTTTCTTAGTAAAAAAAAAAAAAAAAAAAAAAAAAAAAAATCTTTGTATATTCTTTGTTTGTCTCACTTTTTTCTTTCAGGTTTGTTGTATGTAACTCTGTTGATGGTTATCAACTCACCAGATGTGCCTTGTGTCCATCAAAGAGTTGGCTAGTCCAAAGGGTACAACTTTGGTAAAGACACATCAAATCTGTTGATAGCTGTAATGGTTTGCTCAAAATCATAGGATATGCAACTCACCCATGCTTAATTGTTGAAGGTTGTATGGTCATCAATTCACCATGGCTTCTTTCTTTTTGGAATCCAAGAATTGGCTAGCCCACAAGTATATGGCTTGTGGTAAAGGCAGTGGAATACCATATTGGGTTATCAATTCACGAAAGGTGATTCTTTCCCCTAAGAATTGACTAGTCATGAGCAAACGGCTACAGGTAAAGACATTTCAAATCCGTTCATAGCTGTTGATTTGCTAAAAATCGATGGTTATCAGTGTACTATAGTTTTCGAACTTAAACATTTGGCTACTCCAGTGGTAATGGCTATTGGTAAAGAGGCATCAAATCCATTATTTTCAATGATTCACCTCTCACAGGAGTTAAAACACCTGGATGTGATGAGAATAGTATGAAACTAATATGTTTTAATGTACAATTTGTCATTTGTTGCTGCAAAGATCTGAAGTTTCAAAGTTTGGCCATCATAGAGATGTGGTTGTTTTGTTTCTTTGCTGCTGATGTTCGAATACAATCCTCTTGTTCTAAAGTGTTAAAGATCTATCAAGAATCTTGAACTTAACCATGTCAAATTCAATATTAGGGGAGGATTGTTGGGAATTCTCTAAATAAGAATTCTGCTGAAGATATTGCTGACGGATTCTGCTGAAGTTCATGGATTCTGCTGAAGAAGTGTTTCTGCGGAAGTAGTAAAACCGTGTAGCTTGTTTCTGCGGATATAGATATTCCACGTATTTTATAGTTAGTTAGGATATGCATGAGCTTTATTAGGAAGTGATAATGTATATCTTCTTTAGTTTTATGATTATACGTTTCTTATAAAACGGTTTAGGGTTTCTTGTCTATAAAAGGAACACATTAGTAGGTATGATGTACGCGCTTGAAAAACAAGTTTTAGTATTATTAAAAGATCCATAGAGGATCAAAGTATTCTTAGTAATCTGTGTTCTTACTTGTGTTTGATTTTCGCTTTAGAATACAAGTAATAGAGACTTTCTATTAGTGTGTTTGTGATTACATAAACATAACTAACGATTCACGAGCGCTCAAAGATCTATCAAGGTCTAAGGTTCGACAAGTGGTATTAGAGTCGGGAGTTGGTTAAATGGAAAACATGTATATGAGTTACAAAATTAGAAGCTAGACAAATTACCGCGAAAATTGGTAAAAGGCATACTAGCATATTTTATCTAGTTGTTTTGCTTTAGCCTTTAAAGGTGCTACATACCAGTATGGGGATGGTAGACCTGTTAAGGAAGAAATTGCACACCCAATTTTTCAAGTTAATAACATTGTTGGATAACCCATCTTTCATAGAGTAGAATACACCTTTTAGTACCTTAGTAATGATTACGTATGGTTCTTCAAAGGTGTAGGAAAGTAAAAAGAAAGCAAGTTGTTTTCACTGGTTATGCAACACTTAAAATGTTGTCAGATTCAGTAGGAGCATTGGTGTTGCATTACTGAATAAGAAGTTGTTTTATTGATTTCTAATTCAGTGGGAGCTATAAGCCTTATTTCCTGTGTAGTAACCCAGATTATCTTCAAAGATAATTATGTTCCAATTGTACGCACTTATGTTTTTAAGGAGAGTCATGTGCGTTTCCTTACTAAACAATATAGTCCTACATCTACTTGTTATATCTATGACACAAATCATATTAATCAAATAAACGAACGTGTATCGTGTTGTTTATCTGCTACATGATGTTGTTCCATGCACAAGTGAGAGAAATCTTTATTGTGTGCAAGGTACAACACATATAAATATAATTTAAATGGATTCTCTTGACCGCAAGGTAAGAGAGTAACGCTCCAATAGGAATTATACATTTAAATGTGTATGATTGCCTCATTAAGAACATGTGTCAAGATGATAACAAATACTACTTCAAATATTTATGTCATTCAATATTTAAGAAACACTTGTAGTTATAATTTATGTTACGTGAAAACGTGAACTAGATTGTAGCCCAAGCTAAAATATCCACGTGTCGTGAGAACGAGCATGGATGATTTTCAAGTTTCTTACTTTGAACATTTCATGGAATGACATAATTAAATGAAGTAATCTAATACTACTTTGGATTTAAGTATTCGTTGAATGACTTAAATATATGTAGTAAATATTAACTTGAAATATTAACTGAAACCCGATGTGGTGTTCATAATTACTTTAATTATAAATGTTTATGATTTTGTAAAGTCACAAACATGAAGTCTGTTAATACAAGACTTACAATATAAAGTAAGACGTTAACTTGCTATGTTTTAAGACATATGCATGAAGTCAATGGTAAATCAATGACTTACAACGTATAGTGGGATTATAACTGATATGTCTTTTGACTTGGTCAAGAATACTTGTGTTATAATACATGCAATTGACTTGGTAATTCTATTGTACCATTAAGTTTTACTTTGTTGGTAAATAGATAAGCCAAAGGTAGATGGTTATCTTAAATATTGTTAGATTTTCTTACAATTTTAATTCTAAGGAAATACCATAGTTTTATGGTATGTTCAGTTAGAAGAATCAAAATCTATTAGCACTGTTTGATTCAAGATAACTATAGTTTCTTCCAAAAATTATCAAGGTTAGTAGATTGAGTATAGATTGAATATACTCAATAAGACTCCAACCTAGAAGATTAATAAGACACCATTTGTTTATAGAATATGATGAATCACATTAAGTCTTATAATCAAGTACTGAATTTGTTAAACTACTTGTAAAGTGAGTTGTAACAAACTAATGTCATGAACTGTAAATATTTTTTGTAATATCCCAAAAGAGAACAATGTATTGTTGATCTACTTGCTAAACTATTTAAAGGTAATCTTTAAATTGTTAAAGGTAAGTGGGAGTTTTGTTTAGATCTTGAAAGATTAAATTACAAAATACATAATCTTCTAAAATACTCTAGCAAATATCATGATGAGGCTAAACATGTAAATGATAGACCTTAATATGATGGAATTGTCATTCATAGATCCGTAAGGATATCACAGATATTTAATATGCTGAGGATTATGAATTACAGGATCATGGTAAGCTTGTTTATCATAATGATGAATTTACCAAATGTTGAATTGTGGTAAATCAATCATACTATGAATGTAGAGATGTTGTCCATAAAGATAATCAACTTTAGATACTTGGTTTATCTTAATAATGAATATGAGTTTCTTCAAAGGATGAAAACCCTAGTGGTTTCAATCTTTATGTAGAAATCATAAGGACATTATTGTACACGTATTTAATGTATGTCTAGTGATAATAATATTAATCATACTTAAGCAATTAACTATGATTGAATATTATTTTCTAGATACATTAAATAGAAGTATAAAGATTATAAGTGTCATACTTAGTTTCATTGATATGAAATTTTGACAATGAATATCAAAACTCTTTGTTCTGAAATTACTTTTGCGAGGACGATAAGTAATGCAAAGGAGTTTTTATGAATTCAAATAATCTTTAAATATGTACAGACTGCAAGAATCCATGAATGGATATATGCATGCATCTAGGAAATGACTCTTATGTTTAATATTAAATTCAAGTTTTGATTTAATAATTAAAATGAGATAGCTCATGAGTATTCCTGAAAGCTAGTGAGAGTATTTTTTTTTTTTAAATCTTATATGTTGTATGGGCAACTACATTCCACCTAAATTAAGTTTTAGTTGGGAATAAAACTCCGTTTGTAAGATTTGAAAATAAGACATACAACCTTTGAATATATGTTTATTATTATAAACATATGCGGTAAATAAATGAGTCTAATAGAATATGATGGATATATAATGAGATCTTAAAGTCTAACTTAAAGATTCATCATGTTGTAAGATTTTTGTGTCATGCTTGATTACAAGATGATTAGACAACACTGAAAGTTGTTAGTGTAATAAATATTTTAAAGGAATATGTTTGGATTTAGAATCACATTCCACAATCTGGATATGCTCTTAGATTCTATGGATGAAAATATGGCACTTGTTTCATAATTGTCATTGCCAACAAACTTGAGTTTTGGTAGGCACCAACATTACACTATAACTGTTCAAAGTTTACGGACGTTTAAAGATCATATTGTTGTACACAATGATGCTAGTATAATTGAGATGACACTCAATTCTAGTCATGGTGTACTTGATGATGACCATGTTGAATAGTTATGCTCAACTAAGAGCATAGTTGCATTATACATTAAAGAATAAAGAATACTTTAAACTTTAAGTTTTGTAAGATGATTGTCATAAACGGGTGGTTCAGGTTATCATGCACCTTATGGAATGATTTGACAATATCAAGATATGTGTAAACACATACAAGAAATTCAATTATTGAGTTCTTGAAATAAGTATTTTCAATATTCCTATAGATCAAAGTTAGTTGAAATTATGCCCTGTCAACAAGTATGATTATCATGACTTGAGGCAAAATTCATTAACTAAGAATTATCATGCATTGATCTATTTAGTATTTGGATAAAGGATATTGTAAACATTATTATTGAAATGAAATAAAGTGTTTTTTTTTTATGTTTATTATTCAATTATTATGATGTTATCCTATATTTGCATGTTTAAATCCTTAAATAACTTAAGTTATTCTAAATAGTCCGTTGTCGATCAATAACATGGGAGTGATATTGAATTAAGACAAATCTGAGTATTAGTTAGAATATACTTGAAAGTATATTGATGCGTAGCATGACTAATTTCAGATGATATTCAATGGATTGAGTATAGGACTTATCCCGCCCACATGATGATACTTTATGGATCTTAGTCATTAAGTACATCATGAATATTTATCCTCTGACTTGAGATACCAGAAAACTTTCATGGATGTAGTGCATTTCTGTGAAGCAATCTAACGCTATACGTAACTGGTAGTTATAAGGGTTGTTTTTAGAAGTGTTGCGAAATTTATGAATTCTGCTTGTAGTCAAAACAGGATTTGTTTCCTTCAAAGTTATTTTGAAGTATAATACTGCTGGTCCCCTAGTAGGGTTGTCAAGATGTTTGCATGGCCATGCCCAAGGTCTTCTGGAATATGTTCAGAAGAATTGGTAATCTTGATGAATCATATAAAGCGAGAAACAGAATAGTTAATTAAGAAATGAGTGAGATCCATATTCTTATTAACATGATATTAGAAACAAAAGGATAAATATAATGATGAATCATCAAAGTGATTTTTCTCCAGGAAAACCATACACGAGTTGTACCGGGGGCATTGGCGTGTTGCTAGACGCTAACCAATGTCATTACACGTTTTGTAAACATATCCAAGTGGGAGCTGTTGGAATATGTATATATTTATAAAACCGTGCATGTCCGGATTCTAACTCGTGACCACGGGATTGCACACATTAGCGAATGAGAATTAAAGTTAATAATTAATGTTAATGATTACTATTAATTATTACACATAAAGTCCGTCTAACGATCGTTAAGTATTTAACGAAAATGATTAAAGACCGTTAAATGTAAAAAGGAGAGAATATATGGTGAATATCTTAAAAGTGGAAAAGATTCGGGTTCCCCTTTTCTTCTCTATAGGTGGCCGGCCAAGGGGGGAATTCCAAGCCCAAAACCCTAACTTTTCCTACAAGATATTAGTTCACTATATATACAAAGGCTAGGGTTAAGGTTTTTCATAACTTTGTGCATTGAATTAACCCTAGATCTTTCCCTCTCATCTCTTGCTTACATTCAGCCGAACCCCCCCTCCAAAAGGGTGTTTTGGTTTTGTTTTTTATTAAACAAAGACTTGTGTTAGATCTAGCAATCGCTTTGATTCGCGGTTAATTCGTGTGTACAAAACTGTGGTGGTAAGACAATATTCTTACACAAATTGGTTTGAGTTGTAAAACGGTAAGGGGACAGCTCTTTAAACCACTTCATCACATTCATTGAAGAGATCTAGCCAATTGCAAGAGGTAGGTTACGCATTACTTCAGTTAATTAATTATTGTTATTATTCTTAGTCTTCTGCTACATACTCTGTGGTGTCTATATAATTTTATTGTTTTTATATATCTTAAACTTAACAAAATAATCCACGAGTGAGATAATACTTTGATTTCTTCGACTAACATAACTTTTCTCGGAGGTTTCAAAAATCAGTATTATATCTTTGCCATTCGGTTATAAATCTTCCATGTGTATACTAAGATGATTATTCTATAATTCCATGGTAACTTTATCTTTCTCGTTAACATCTTTGTCAGAAATTGCACAAAAACTTCATTGTACTATTGTATTAATAAAAATTCTGCATGATATAGTTATAATGTACTACGACATACTCATATGTATTTCCACTAAAAAAATGTAAAATGATGCCTTACCATCTAGCTTTCTAAACATATATAAACAGAAAAAGTAGAACAATATAATGAGACATAATAACAAGACATACTTATAATAATCACAAGTTATGATCTGGATTTGTTCATGATGAAATCATAGACCTACTGTAGATATCAAAATAAATAAATAAGCTCTAGCATTTTGACTTCTAGCGTTCTATAAACTTTAACAATTCTAAAAGTTTAATCCTTAAAGCACCTTTACTAAATTGCACTTATCCAATAATTATTCACCTTTTTAATCATTTAACTATGTGTAACTTGCCATGTGTAAACTATGAGTTACTTCTCAAGTTCTCATTACTCTTTGGAAAACTAACTCTCATCATTATACCACATAACTTATCACATTTAGATTAAAGTAAATTTTAGCTATTTTAGGCCACTCTCATACACTATAAGAATCGAGACTTTTAGTCATGGATACTTTTTGCCACAACTAAAGTCGTCAATAAAGATCCGCTAAACGGAAAAATAAACGATTTTCAACCTCTGACTCGAGAAAACCCTTTTAGTGACGGTAAGTTTTTTCAAACTTTGACTTTGACTTTCAACACAAATTTTTTGGGCAAGAAAAATGTATTGTAGGAGGAGATGATATGGTTTGGACATCTCAGGAGGTCAAACGAATGTCGCGATTATCATCTAAAAAACGGTTGAAATGGTTTGAACATCTCAGGAGGAGACGACGCACATCATCAATTAAGCGAGAAAGCATGACTCTTGCTTTTCAATTGGCTTTTTTTTTTTATCATTAATTGCTACTTCATTTATCTTATTGAGAGTGTTTAGGCTGTTTTCTTTATGTGGGTAGTTTCCTTTAGGCTTTCTAAGTGATCTATTACCCTCAATTGTACATATGTTAGAGACTCATATGTGTATATAACTACAAGTTTTGTCATTGTTCTTGTACATAGACTTATATATGCTAGAATTTCTTATATTCTTATAGTCATATAGTCTATGAATCATTACACTCTTATACTTAGACACGTACAAACACTGATAACATCAAGTAATATTGTATTTTGGTTATCAATATCCTATGTTTAATGATTTATTTTACTTACAATCTATATGAACTTGATACTTAATCGCTTCATATTTGCGTAACAGGATTTAATGGAGCATTAAAACGGAAAGATATGGACAAAGACTTAAGTTTGAAAAAAAAATAGTGGAAAAATGCATCTAAGCCTTCTACCCCTACAAGAAAAAGTGTCTTTAGTGACCAGAACTTTTGTCACAAATAGTACCAATCTCGTCACTAAGCCTGATTGGTGACCAAATTTAGGTGGTAACTTGTGGTCACTATAGGTCGTCACTAATTACAATTAGAGACGAAACACAGTTTCATCACTAAATAGTGACCAAAAAGTCGTCATTGATTGGATAAGGGTAGATACAACTTTAAACCATCGGTGACCAAATATCTGGTCACTAAATCTGCCAGAGACCAAATGATCAGTTTTATAAACATAAACAACTATAAAACGACAAATGTTATCATGTTTAAAGCATACCTGAAAAACCTTTAAAAATGCTAAAAACACTAACACCAAAAAGAGTGAAAGTGGAATCTTGCTTCATACACTAACCTTGTCATCTTTTAGGGAATGGAGATTAGAGAGGCTTAATTAAAGTATGCTTGCTAAAGTGTGCACATAACATATGATTTAACCCACACAAAAGATACCATATGTTAGTATATATATGTGCGATTTCTGAGTTTTAGAGATATTATTGTAACATTGCTTGGATCAATAATAGTACATTTGGTAAAATTTTATAATGCTTAAGATTTTAAAAGAATACCAAAAAGAGGAGACAGTGTCCATTTTAAGAGGGAATGCTAGGTAATCCTCCACCTTGGTTTCAACCTTTTAATTTAGAGTATGGCATCATCAGTAGGACAGTAATGTCATGTTAGTTACATTTTGATATTACTATAATAACTGATCTTTTAAATTGACCGGTACTAAATACTTTAAATCAACATTTGATGGTTCATACAAACATGGTGTAATTTCCCTTCTGATAGATTTTGCCGTTAAAAAAAAATTGTTGGTTCAAGACTCGCATAATAGAACAGATTTTGTGTTTATTTGACTGTCTAAAAAATCATGTCAATATGTAGATCATATTTAGCAGTGTTTATTGTGAATCTCATAAAACATGTTATCGGGTAAAAATTACAAATGATTTCTAGAATAAAGGATAAAAGTTCAGAATTTCAGATAATAGATCAAGTAACATTGTGGGTCAATGGGTAAAAGTTGGTTCATCATGAGTTTGACAACGACTTGAGATTTATAATAACAATGTGGTTTTGTTCAATAAATTTTATATATGTGAAAAATTGTTGGATTCTGTTTTTTGAACAAGCTTTAAGTATCTGTTTCTTTGTATCAGTCTGAATGATCTTTGATGTTTTTGTTTGAATGTTAATATAAAACAAGTAACGCATTAGTATAAATCTAACAGAGACTCATATAGGGTTCTTTTCGAAAAGACACTTAATTAACTTTTCTTTGAATGGCAATCTTTCATTAACAAACTTGCAAGAACCTACTCGTATGAATGATCCACAAATAGGACAACATTCTAATTTCATCACCGAGCGTATCCTTTTGAGGAAGTTTTAGATCAAAACATAATCTATTCTGATCTCCAAATAACCCAAGTAGTACATTGAACGACAGCATCAAACCAATCTTTTTTCTTCGGATCTAATCCTACTACATAGCTAGCCCATGTGATAAAATCACATAAAGTTCTTGGATAATCGGCTAAATGCCACCATTTAGCAATCGATGTCCATAATGGACTAGCAACCGAACACTCAACAAATAGGCGCTGCGAGTTTTCAGGGACTTATCTTCACACTTAACATTTTCTACATCTTTAATTTCTTTTGATAAACTCTTCTTCTTTCTTTTTTTCGCATACTTTCTGAAGTATTATATTCTTTCGTTTCTTTCATTGTCATATAGTTATACTTAGCTTTTCTAGATTGGTATTATTTTATGATGGGGGATTAATTGCATTGATGACATATTTTTCAAACCTCTATAATCAAATAAAAATATACACCAATAATTGTCCTTCATATGCTTAAAACGTGTACATAGTAGGCCAATACTTATTTTTCAGGGGGAACTTAGATTAAGTTTGTGCATTTTAAAATAATCAGACTATCAGAATCAAATCTATATGCACTGATAGACATCAATTTGCAAAGGCAATCCCAAAAACGCCCTAAAATTTTCATATACAACAATACTCTAACAATTGGTCCAGCATTAGATAGATAATACTTGTTATCATTTTAAAAAGATTAATATATACACAAGTCGTCCTAAAAGTCTATGATTATAAGATTAGCCATTCAATACTCTAAAACAATCTTGTGTGAGTGTGTCCACCACTATATTCCAAATGATATCTCCCTCACTTGGTGTGTGTTTGTGTCTCCATCCACAAATCAAAAAGGTGTCATGAACATTGATCTATAAATAGGGAAGAAACTAAGAAGTTAGCATATTATAACCCTAAGTGAAGTACTAATTAAAATGGCAGCTACTGGTTTTCATCTAATTGTCACTCTTCTTGCTTTTTCTCACCTTGTGTTCATGGCTAATGCTATCTCAACATCCGGTAAGTCAATCTCCTAGAACTAATTAAACTATCGGATGCATAATATAATTGCTGTCTACCTAGTGCTATACTACCTTTGAGTGCATGCATCCTAAGTTTACTCATGGTAAGCATTGATAGAACTTTTGTTAACTATTAACAGGGTACATGCATAGAAGACATATGTTGCATGAGAAAGTAGAAATCAAGAACCAGGTACAATCAATATCCTATGTAAATTTGTGCATGTAAAACATATGTTTTACCAAACTAAGATAAAATCCTGAGAACTTTCTATTATGGTTTATATTTGAAATGAATTATATAGATGGTGAATGTTGAAGAAACTGCATTTTTGGACGATGAATTTATGAGTGAGAGGATGGATTTTGAGAAAACAGACTATCCAGGACCAGGAGCAAACAAGAACCACACTCCAAAACCGCCCCAACGAGATTGAGAATGATCAAAGGTTTTAAATATTTACATATGGGTGCTTTTTCCTAATTAGGGTTTGAACTACAAAGTTTGCTTCCAAGAATTAGGGTTTGAAGTAAAATGGGGTTTTTAGGGTGACATCTTGTTATATTGGTTAAATGGATTGTATGCATGTGTGTGTAAATCAGGTACTTGTAATGTTGTAAGAAGCAGAAGTTATCGTTTCATGAAAAAATTATGTATTTCATTGTAAAAGGATGCATCAGATAGTCTAGTTTGAATTGCAACTTTGGTTCAACTAATCTGTAAAGAAAATGTTTTCTAAATTAGTTATATTAATTTAAGTTTGAAAATACTAAGACAGACAAATGAATAGTTATAATCTTCCTTCACAGATCTTTAAATGAAGACTTTGTTGGTTCCAAATTGAGTCGAAATGAAATTGCAATAAGTAATAAACTTGAATAACTATAAATCGTCTGACTTGTGTAACATTACATGCACTACTACAAAAAAAGCTAGTTAGATCGGTTAGAAAGCCACATATGTATGCACGTATATGTACTACACGGAGGGGCATTCCCCAACCATTGTAACGGTTTAAATGTAACCGTTTCTAACATAACCGTTTCTAACCAACTAACATAACTGTTTGACGGATATTTAACTAACTATAACTACCATTAACCGCTAGGCGGTTTAAAACTATGTAATGACCAAGTTTGGTCCTTCTCGTTTGAAGCAATGTCGAGATTAGCGTTTACATTCTCCTCCTTAATCTTGATCGTTGCTTCGTCCTAAGTCTTGAACTCCGAGCATTTGTCGCATAGTCACGAACTTGAGTCTTGGTAATGCTTTTGTCAAGATATCTGCTCTTTGTAGTTCTCCACTTACGCGTTCCACTTTGATATGACCATTCTCTACGCATTCACGAATGAAATGATAGCCAATGTCTATGTGCTTGCTCCTTCCATGAAAAACTGGGTTCTTTACGAGTGCTATAGCTGATATGTTGTCAACTCTAAGCGTTATCTTTGTTTCTTCCAATCCAGTTAATTCACTAAGTAAACGTTTTAACCATAAGGCTTGACATGCTGCTGCAGTAGCCGCCATGAATTCTGATTCACATAATGAGAGCGCTACTGTCGGTTGCTTCTGAGTACACCAGGTAATAGGTGACTCTCCAAAGTAAAATACTATTCGAGTAGTTCCTTTTCCTTGATCTGTATTGATTCCATAACTACTGTCGTTGTATCCTGTAATCTTGCAACCGCCTTCTTTCTTGTATATTATGCCATGCTCCTTTGTTCATTTGATGTATCGGATTACTTGTTTTACTGCCTTCAGGTGATGATCCTTCGGGTCTTGCATAAATATGCTGAGTAGTCCGACTGAGTAACTAAGATCTGGTCTTGTATGTAGTAAGTATGTGAGACTTCCGATTAAGCTTCGGTAATAAGTTGCGTCAACTGGGTTTCCATCTTCCGCCATGACCAACTTATTGCCGGGATCCATTGGTGTCTTCGTATCATTAGTGTCCGTCATGCTTGTTTATTTTAAGATCTTGTTAATGTATCATGTTTGCTTGATTGTAATCTCTCCTCCTGTCTGTATAACTTCTATCCCAAGGTAATATGCTAGCAACCCTAAGTCGCTCATTTTGAATTTTTCTTCCATCTGGGATTTGAACAAGTCTATTTCCTTCTTTGGAGTATCTGTGATTATCAAATCATCTACATATACTCCAACGATAAGTGTAGAAGTCTTGCTTCTCTTCGTATAAACTGCTTGTTCGAGATTACATTTCTTAAAGTCTAATGACTTCAAGGTTTGATCAAGCTTCACGTTCCAAGCTCTAGGTGCTTGTCTTAAGCCATACAAAGCTTTAGTTAGCTTGTAGACTTTTTCTAGGTTTCATTGTTGAATGAAACCTTCAGGTTGTGTAACATAGACTTCTTCCTTCAATTCTCTATGTAAAAATGCTGATTTTACATCTAAGTGGTGTACTTGCCATCCATGATATACTGCTAGTGCTAATATCAATCGAACTGTCTCTATCCTAGTAACTGGTGCAAACACCTCATCGAAGTCTATTCCTTGTTCTTGTACATAACCTTTTGCTGCTAATCTTGCTTTATACTTTATGATCCTTCCTTGTGCATCTCTCTTGGTTTTATAAACCCATTTGAGTCCTATCGCCTTCTGATTTTTGGGCAATGTGGTAAGAGTCCATGTGTTATTTTTGTTGATTGAATCTAATTCAATTTCCATGGCCTCAATCCACTTCTCATCTTTTGATGCTTCCTTGTAATTACGGGGGGTTCTTCTTCTGTGAAAAATAAGCTTGGTGCTTCTACTTCACGTGCAGTCTTATAGATTTCCGTAATATTCTTTAAACCTTGTATTGGTCTATGATCAAATCTAGGATCTGAGCTTTCTAATGAGCTAATAGTAGCTGCTTCTTCATCTTCTGAGTTAGGGTTGTAAGTATATGATGGTGGTGTGATTGGTGAGGGTGGATCTGGTATAGGTTCTTGTTCATGATACGTGTTATCAGTGTTTTCTGTGTTGACTAGTGTAGGATTATCATTGTCAACTCAGTCTATTACAAAACTAGTCCAAAACGTATCTTTTGTGCTTGTATCTTCTTCATTGTTATTCCAATCCCACGGTTTCATTTCCATAAACTTTACATCCCTACTAACATGTTTCTTCTTTCCTACTGGATCATATAGCCTACATGCTTTAGATCCTTCTTCAACTCCTAAGTAAATCATTAGAATGCTTCTATCATCCAGCTTCTTCAAGTGAGGTATTTTCATCTTAGCATAAGTTGTGCATCCGAATATTCTTAGGTATTCTAGATTTGGTTTTCTGTTGTATAGGGCTTCGTATGGTGTTTTATCTTTCAGGGCTTTCGTTGGTACCCTGTTGAGTATGTAAATGGCATGTCTGAATGCTTCCGCCTAAAAAGTTAAGGGTAACTTCATCGATTTTATCATACTCCTAGTAGTTGATAATATTGTCCTACTTCTCCTCTCTACTACACCATTCTACTGCAGTGAGTATGGTGTTGTCAATTGTCTTTCTATTCCATTCTCCTTACAGTATTTGGTGAATTCATGTGATGTAAATTCACCTCCTCTATCAGTTCTTAGCATCTTTATTTTTAACTTCAACTTTGATTTAATCTGCTGTCTAAATTCCTTGAATGTGCTGAATGCTTGATCTTTCGAAGTTAGAAAGTAAGCCCACATGAAACGTGTGCAGTCATCTACTAATAAGAAGATGAGCTTCTTTCCAAAGTGTGTGGCTGGACTTATGGGACCACAAAGATCTCCATATACTAAGTCCAACGGGTTCTTTGATTTGAATTTAGCTTGATTTGGAAAGGGTGTTCTAATGTGTTTCCCTAATAAACATGCATCACAGATTTGTCCTGTATGGTTTGTTCTCGGTATTCCATCCACTAGACCTTTTCTTGTCATCTTGTCTATTGCGTCAAACTTTAGGTTACCTAATCTAGCATGCCATAACCATGCTTGGTCATCTACGTTTGCTAAGAGACATATAGGTGCTACTATATGTAATCTAATATTGTAAAGTCGATTCTTAGATCGTTCTAATTTCATCAACAACTTCTTGTTCTTATCATACAAAGTCAGTAAGTTTCCATCCATGATGATCTTGCAACCTATTTCTGTAAGTTGTCCTATACTAAGTATGTTGCTTTTGAGGTTTGGAATGTAGTAAACGTCCGAAATCATCTTCTGTTGTAGGTTTCTACATCCTAATAATATTGAACCTCTACCCTTTATCTCCACATACGATCCATCTCCAAAACGAACGCGTCCAGTGATGTTTTCGTTAATATCCTTAAAATGGCCTTTGGTGCCCGACATATGGTTACTTGCACCATTATCTAAATACTATATGTTATCATTTGTTGTAGCATATTTTCGGGGTTGTACTTGTTCATCATTTAACAAGATTTCTTCAGTTTCGTATGTAGCCATTAGTAATGATGGTTCATCGTCTTCTAAGATAAGGTTTGATTATTCCTGAGTTGTTGGTGGACTTCTACAATTTCTCTTGAAATGTCCAGGTTTCCCGCAATTGAAGCATTTCAAGTTCTTTTTATCCCACTCACCTTTATTTTTATTGTGAGCTGAGTTTCCTCCATTTGAGT
The DNA here is from genome assembly GCA_019973895.1 of Chrysanthemum seticuspe. Classification (NCBI taxonomy): domain Eukaryota; kingdom Viridiplantae; phylum Streptophyta; class Magnoliopsida; order Asterales; family Asteraceae; genus Chrysanthemum; species Chrysanthemum seticuspe. The sequence continues at coordinate 41,840,583 of BPTQ01000009.1, forward strand.
TGTCTCTATTTTCCTTATTTTGCCAATTTCCTCGTGAATAGTTTGATCTACCTCTATATTGGTAAGTCGTTTCTTATTTCTAGAGTGTTCGCCTTGTGCAAATAATAGGTTATCTTGGCTTTCTACTTTTCCTCACTTTCGGAGTTTTATTCTTTCCTCGAATGCCTTAAGTTTTCCAGCGATCTCATCTAACGTAATGTCATCGAGATCATTCGTTTATTCTATGGATGCTACTATTTGAATGAACCTATCTGGTGTGGAATCTAATAGTTTTCGTACTAAAAGTGATTCATCCAATTCTTTTCCTAATTCTTTAGCCTTCGTGGCGTAGCCGTTTAGTTTGGCTGAAAATGCATCCACCGTTTCATCTTCCTTCATCTGAAGGGTCTGAAATCCAATCATCAGTGATTGTAACCGTGCTTGTTGCACTTTCTCTTCTCCAACGTGTCTCTTTCTTAATGAATCCCATAATTCCTTTGCCGTTTCGCAACTTGCTACTTGTAAGATCACATCTTCGGTCAATGCTTAATATAGGAAGGCCGTTGTTGCCTTATCCTTCTTCTCATCTACTTGCGTGTTTTCCTTAGGTTCTATCGCTTCCTATAAACCTTGTGCTTCTAGTATCACCTTAATTTTATAGTCCAAACTGTGTAGTTTGTGGTTTTGAGTTTAGGACATTGATACTGTGTCATTGGGGTTACGAGTTTTGGTGCAGTGTTACTGCTATTCGCATCGTCACCGGGCATTTTGATAGTGCTTATGATCTTCACTTTCTAATTCGTATAGGAATTCTAACTTAGTATGGTATTCTTAATACTACGGGAACAGAAATAGTTATCCCGGAATCTAATAGTACGGGATCAATATAAAGTTCTCGGGATTTCCTAATAATATAAAATAACAATCTATACTATAAAAGAAAATCCAAAGGTTGAATTTTGTGACCTCGTTGTTGTGTTAAACACAATCGTATACCCCACTTGTGTGTCGGTACTTGAGTGTAATACCAACCACGTTCTTTCTTTCCCACGTTCACTAAACCAATTCGCGTACACCTATGTTTTGATGTTGTCGAATAGTTTCTTTCAATATACCACTCTTGAACCACGTTATCTTCTTTTCTTTCTTTTGTGTCGACTTGAAATAAACGTGCCTTAGAACTCTTGGTCTCGGCTTTCTTCTCGGTAAAACAACAAAGGTTGTTGTTTTGCTGTTTTGGTTTCAAGGCTTATTCGAACACAAGTATCCACAATACCTTTCGGTATTTTATTCAAAAAAAACAAACCGATTTGCTTGTTTTCTTCCTTACCACTACGATGGTAGTATCCTCACAAGGAGAGCGTTATGCTTAAATCCTTGTTGTCTTCGTTGCTTGTCCGCGTTCCACAATACCCTTTTCTTTCTTTGTTCACACCGTATATTTCACAACAAAATACCTCTCGGTATTTGTAAGTGGCAATTGATCAGATTGCTTCTTTTCTTTCGTTGTTGTCCTCGTATTGCTAGCGTCTACTCCAAAACAATCCTAGATTGTTTTCTAACCGGTATCTTCTTTATTCTCCAAGCAACTTCCTTTTTCTCTTCTTGTATATGTCGTGTATATACAAGGTATCCTTTTTGACGTCTTTCAATTTCTTCTTGTCGCGTTATTTTGTGACAAGGTATCCTCCTCTTCTTGTTGTCGTGTGCAAGGCACCAACAAGGTACTCTTTTTTCTTCTGTTGTTGCGTACGGATGTCACAATAGGAATCAGACACCACAAAATTTTGGTGTCCTCTCGTTTGCAATTTCTACACAAGTACGGTCGTGCACTACTTTCCTTGCGTCCTATTTATCCAAACAACGTCCCTTGGTTTTTTTGAACGTCGCGTCTTCTTCTTCTGAAACAATAAGTTTCAGCGTCTTTTTTCTTTCTGGTTTTCTTCTTGTCTCGTTGAGTTTTCTGGATTTGAATGTTGGTGTAACAAGCGTATAAACAAAGGCTCTTGATGCCAAATGTTGGTCCCAAATTGAGTCGAAATGAAATTGCAATAAGTAATAAACTTGAATAACTATAAATCGTCTGACTTGTGTAAAGTTACATGTATGCACGTATATATACTACACGGAGGGGCATTCCCCAACCGTTGTAACGGTTTAAATGTAACCGTTTCTAACATAACCGTTTCTAACCAACTAACATAACCGTTTGGCTGTTATTTAACTAACTATAACTACCATTAACCGCTAGGCGGTTTAAAACTATGTAATGACCAAGTTTGGTCCTTCTCGTTTGAAGCAATGTCGAAATTAGCGTTTACAGACTTATCTGAATTTTAATTTCTTTTCCTCGATTCATAATGCTTGTCATCTTTGGAGAACTTTGAGATATACAATCAATACTGAGTTTGGATGTGTCATATTGGTATTTCGGTCTGAATGGATAGAGGTTTATAGGTTGTGGTGTTGGCGTCTATATGTTACTTATACGTCTGGTGTCTTTGTTGTATTGATTTCATTTAGGGTGTTTTTTTAGGGAGGGTGAGTTTTATAGCTTGGTTAACCATTTCAATTTAGGCCATTCATGTTTGTTGTATCTCTAGCTTCTTGCTAGTTCTAATAAAATTTCTTTGTGTGAAAAGAAAAATATTACTGAGTTTGGATCAATATATATGGTACACCCATAGACAATTAATCACTTTACTAATAAATCAAATCATATTATTTTGCAGTCACATGCATGAAAAGATCTTTTTAAGGTTAAAGTGAAAGCCAGAATACTTATTTTTGTGTTACTTATCCACAGTTCTAGAACTTGAACATAACTACTATTCGATTAAACTTAGACAAATGAAACTAATACTGAGACATGTATTAATAACTGACCTTCGGCATGCTGCTACAGTTTCTCCATGGTTTGTTGATGGTGTACATGCTTTCAATTCTTTATGGTTTGTTGATCAAGAAGATTAACCTTTTGTCCATTTTCACAAAGAAAAATTAAGATAAAAGTGAGTTCATGAAGGTATAAAATCAACAAATTAAAAATGAACTCGGTGTAGATTATTGGAGCCCTACAATCACAATTATATCCTAACAACATGTACTGGTCCATTAAAACGTCTTAGTTTTATTGAGCAACTAATTAAAATTTCATAGCTTGGAGGGTGTAAAATTCCCAAGAATCAATTTACAAAACGCGCTATATATATGATGATGATAAAACCGCTAATATTAAGAAGCTAGAAGATATTGAGCAAACAACAAAGAAACGCTCCTAAGAAAGCCTAATGAGACACCCAAACACAAGTACCACCTCCAAAAAGAGAAAAGAACTTGACACCTATAAATAGACTACACCTAATTCGACGAACCAAAGAACACTTGAAAATACACCAACAAGCCACATCTCCATAGACAAAAAATTACAACGTCTTTTTACGAAGCAACTTGAGCCCTTTGCATAACCTTAGTTTGGAGAGGTATTTGGAAATATAAAGCCTAAGCCATGTTATTTTGATTTAAAAATGATCATATCTTATTCTAAAAGGTTACAAACTATTGCCTCACACTCTGCATATCCAGCTTAAAAAGCAAGACCATGCAAAAAGAAATGTACACACAACAAGGTTAGCTTTTTCTTATGAATTAGTTTTTGCGTCCTACATCCATTACATGATATCAAATGCAAAGATGAATGATTGTAACACAATAAAAAGTCAACTATATCTTTCTTCTTGTCTTCGCCGTACAAAATGTCAAAGTAGAGCAATAAAGAACTGTCTAGAAAAATATGGGAAATTAAAGCATAAGAATGATCAGCATTTATTTCATTTTATATGTGTGTAACTTTGTAATTGGGTGAGGTGGGTCTGATGTGTTAGTCACTCACTCATTGGAATGAAGTTTATAATGCCATATTGGGTTACAATCATGTTCCCCGGCATTTTCCAACCCATACTAATTTATAGTGGCATGGGAAACAAATGAAGATCAAATGGTATGGGGAAAATGGGAATCAATTGAGGTAGTAAGAACTAATCTCTGCAATATGCTTCTACATACAAGTAGCTCGTTTCTATCATTGTTTATTTTAACGGCAATTTTAAGGGTCATACAATTGATTTATAAGAGAATTAAGATCAACTGTCCAATCTAACCAACTAAGAACGAGTTACTTTAGCCTACGAATAATCCATGAGTGAGATAATACTTTAATTTCTTCGACTAACATAACTTACTCTCAAAGGTTTCAAAAAATCAGTATTATATCTTTGCCATTGGGTTATAAACCTTCCATGTGTATACTAAGATGATCATTCTATAATTCCATGGTAACTTTATCATTTTCGTTAACATCTTTGTCAGAAATTGCACAACATCTTTTTGCGTTGACCGCAGGGTTTCGTCGTTTGACCAAAAAAGTTGCACCGTCCGTCCTTAAGTGTAAAACGTTATGCACCGTTCGTCCCTCATCCAACTGGGCCCACTAACGGTCGTTAAGTCTTGTTAACCTGAGGGTATAATCGTTATTTCAACACAAAAAATAATTATACCAATAAATAAAATTAAAACCCAGCCATTCCCCAAAAACCACACACGCCCCATTTTTTTTTTCCTATCTGCTATCCCTTTCATCTTTTTCTGTTTCCTAAAAGAACCCACGCCTCCCTCAAATTATTCTTCTTCGGGTAATCTCTATCACACCTTTCCATCTAAAAACATACATCATCTCCTTTTAGTGATAATCAAAATTCACCTTATCATCTATCACTATCTCTTGGGTCAACTCAAAAAGCAAGGAAAAAGATATGATAGCCGATCCTTCCTTGTTTCAGCTTGTCATTTTCAAGAAAAGTCACAAGATGGCAAGGCGTGCCTGAGATGAAAAGGACGACTGCCAAGAGTGGGTTTCATCCAACTCGAGATTAAGAAAGGATTGGCGAAAGTGCTCTTTTCTATCTTCTATTTAAGGTTTCACAACGACAGGAGCTTTCCATCATCATCTTCTACTCAAATTTCAGAAATTAGGTTTCATAGAATCAAAGGGGTTTTTGAAATTAGGTTAGGGGTTTTGTAATTCAAGGTGTTAATTGTCAAATTCAAGCTTCCATTGTTCGATTAATTAAGAAAACTCATGTCAGTTTGATCTATCCATATTCGGTCAAATAAAAGAAAAAGGTTGTGTTTGGGGTTCGTTGAAGCGCCCATTTGAGGGATAAAGATTCAATCTTGATTGTGTTTCATTTGGGTTTTTGTGAAGATTATATCATTAAAGGGTTGTTTGGTTGGCGATTTGTTGTTGGCTGCGTGTTGGTAAGAAAAAGAAAAGAAGAAAACGACTGTTTGAACATAACCCATGTAGGGTGTTGGTTTGTGACGCGTCCGTTTTCGAGTCGAGTGTATAAAATGATGGGGTCATAGGTTGATTGGGATTCATTTGTGGTAATATTATTGATTCAGGTGAGATTATCTTGTTTAAGAGAATCAGATTTATTGGGTTTGTATTAGCTTTTTTGTTCCTAATCATGAAATGGGTTTGTGTAGATTTTTTTGGTTCTTGTTGATGATAATGATTTTTGTAAAGAGTTGATTTTCTTTGTGCTATATTTTTTTTTCTTAGATGATGATAATAATTTTGGTTTGTAAAGAAAAAGTTAAAGATGATGATTTGCTTGACTTGTGTTTTTTTTTCGGTGTTTGAAAGAGTTTGAAGAAAATGAATTGGGTTTTTGTTGGCTGAAAATGAGATGGTGATTGATTTGTTTGCAGAAATTGAATTGGGTTTTATAATAATAAGAGTAAATTACACCGTTCGTCCTTGTGGTGGGTTTGGAAATGACGGATATGCCCTCATGGGTTAAGTGAATTAACTGACGTTAGTGGGAATTGGTGGGCCCAGTTGGATGGAGGGACGAACGGTGCATAACGTTTCACATTTAAGGACGGACGGTGCAACTTTTTTGGTAAAAGGACGAAACCCTGCGGTCAACGCAAACCACAAAGACGAACGGTGTAATTTACTCATATAGTTATAATGTACTACGACATACTCATATGCATTTCTGCTAAAATATTGTAAAATGATGCCTTACCATCTTTCTAAACATATATAAAATCAGAAAAAGTAGAACAATATAATGAGACATACTAGTAATAAAAAGACATACTTATTATAATCACAAGTTATGATCTGGATTTGTTCATGATGAAATCATAGACCTACTGTAGATATCAAAATAAATAAATAAGCTCTAGCATTTTGACTTCTAGGGTTCTATAAACTTTAACAACTCTAAAGTCTTAATCCTTACAAAGCCCCTTTGCTAAATTGTACCTATCCATTAGCTTTTCATATTTTCATCATTTAATCATGCATAACATGCAATGTGTAAGCTACAAATTACTTCACATTACTATTTCAAACACTAACTTTCATCATTATATCATATAACTTATCACATTTACATTAGTGTAAATTTAACTATTTCATGACATACAAGGTCAACTAAAAGTTGTGACTATCATCTAGAAGATGAGATAAGGACGGCTGAGATGGTTTGTACATGGTAGGAGAAGACCACAGACAGCGTTAGTAACAAGTGAAGTGTTTGAGTAGTTTTCCTTTTTGTGGGGTACTTTCCACTAGGCTTTCTAAGCGATTTAGTGCTCTCTTTTTACATATTTACGTCCGTTTTTACATGTAGAGATATATTTATATATAATTACATTTTTTGTTGTTTTCCTTGAACATTTTTTTTAAAAGGTTTTTTGGGTAAATGTATTACCCCAAAAAATATTTAAGTACAAAAAATATGGGTGATGTACCATATCTCAGCCCGTTACATAGGCATACAAGCTTAAATAACAAAACACTTCATATCCTTTAAACAAGAAAACAAATCACTACTCACTAGGTTACGTAAGACACCTACCAAAAACAAAATCACTACCTACCATGACCTTGAAGCATGATATCATACATGTCATAAAAAGCATCCAATTGCCCTCGTAAATCATAGACATGGTCCGCATAGTCATCAGAGTAATCTTCAAGCTCGTGTCCACCGCTTGTCGAAGCAAGAAAATTAGCCATAGGATTATATGGTGGAAGCATCTCCTCATCATCATTGTCCGAAACAACCACTTCCCCCACCTTAGTAAATGGGTTACCCACCTTAGCATACGGAGAAGAAGAGGAACTAGGCTTATAAGCCGCAACCTGCTCCTTCTTTTTCAAGTCACTCACAAGTTGCTCTTGTAAATCCTTACCAGTCTTTTGAGACCCATCCACCTTAGCTTCATTTTTATTACCCGGATAATGAACTTTTTTAAGAGGATGACCATCATCATCTACAAGAGTATCTTTCCCATCAATAATTAGCTTTTCAAGCTTCCTAATTTTCTCAACAATAGGAGTAGGACAAGGAATACCATTCTCAACATTCAAATCAGCCCCGTCCTTAGTCCCATTGATTGTAACACTAGGAATACAAGCCTCAGCAGTATCATCCATAGCAAGAGCATCTTGTTTCTTCGACACTGCTACATACACCTGCTTAGGCTTTGATGGCTTAAATTTAGCCCCTTTACCCACACCAATACCACGAGACGGCTTTTTCTGAGGCATTTGAACCCCAACCTTTTTACCTTTAGCCTTACGATTCTGTACCTCACTGAAACCATCATCCGTCTTCTCCAAAGTAGTAGAAGCTTTCGCAACCACATTAATGTCACTACAAACCGCCTCCTTAACACATTTAGGACAACTGATACGATCATGGCCAAACACTTTACACTCCTCACAATGAGGAGGCTTCCATTAATAGTCAACCTTGATGCACGTTGTAATAAAATCACTATAATCCTTTTTGGGGATAGCCATAGTAACTTCGCGTTTTAATTCAGAATATGATGATAATTCCACTAAAGCAAGAGCAAAGCTAATACGTCCCCATGAATCAACACACATTGAGCTTGTAAAAGCATCTAACATAATCGGTTTACCAACTTGTGTAGCTATCAAGCTCAAGCCATCTTTAGAATATGCAAGTAAAGGCACATTATGCATTTTAATCCACACAGGAACTTTGGTTACCTCACTTTTGGTTAGTGACACATCAGGAGTCCATTTGGTAAGAATGAGAGGCGAGTTACGGATTAACCAAGGGCCCCGCTGAAGCACCTTATCCATGCCCTCTTTAGATTCGAACTTAAAGAGGAAAACACCCGCATTATTTTTCATAACCTTCTTCAAACCAAACTTACCCCACGTATTTGTGACATAGTTTTGAACAATCGGGAAGGCAATATTCTTGCCAACAAAGAAACCAACGAGATTTTCATAGCAGCCAAAGGTCGAAAGTTAAGGGGCCGTTTAGTTGGAGAGAAATATTCCATTTTTCCAGAAAATTTTTCATATGAAAAGGGAAAAACTGAAAATCCGTTTAGTCGCACTTTTTTTCAATAATTTTCCAAAAATATGAAATTCTCATTTTCCAATTTGTAATAGAAAAAATGAAAATATCATTACACCCTTCTCACCTTTTTCATTTCCAAAATAATAAAATTGTTTCCTTTCACCCTACACTTTTATCACGCCTCTTCCATCCTTCATCTTCACCTTCCATCGTCGCCCACCTCTCCGCCAACCGTCAAGTTTTCAACTAAACAACTTTTCATTTTAAAAAAAGGAAAAATATAACTCCAACTAAACGGATTTTCAGATTTCTCAACTCTTCTCTAGAGGAGAAAAACCATTCCTTTCTCTAGGAATTTAGAAACAGAAAAACAGGAAAAAATTTCACCAACTAAACGGCCTCTAACCTTCCTAGTGCATATTCTATGCTTATATGATTTTGTTCTTACGGACATATAGTCTATATATATCCTTACACTCTTATACACACACACATACACACACTCACTCCTTCCGGAAGTATTTCAAAATGCAAGTCTCTCTTTTTGGGTAATAGTATGATTATTGTCTACATCTTACCTCCTTCGTACCCAAATATGATGTGAGTGGATACTGTTGTTGTTGTCATAGTAAGTCTACTAGTGAGCTACTCATAAAAAGTGTTATGTTATAGTACATTCATTTGTGTACCTATATTTAAATAGCGATTTCACTTAGTCAAGGCAATCTAAACACTTATGCATCAAGTACTCATGACTTTCTTTTAAATAAGTAACTACGCGTAAACGTAAAGCAAAACATGACAATCAAGTCGTGTCATTACTAATAAAGCTCGAGACTACCCGCTAACTTATTGTCCTAAAGTTGATGTCAATTTTGTTCACAAAATTTTGATAGCCAGCAAGGCTCACACAGTTGAGTTCTAATGTCTAGTCGAGCTAAATACATTTATATGAATCAACTAAAAAAAAGAAGCATATATTGAATGAACATGTCAATATCATTGCATATGAAACGATATATTCGATAAACAGAAAATTAAAATTTTGAAGAACTTATTAATGCTTATCTGCGACTTGTAACAAACCCTAACCAAATTATAGAAGAAATCTGCCCGCCAATTTGAATTTGGATATTATATGGGCTACACTGGACATTCAAAAGCATTATGCTCATAATCTATTAGAATTTGCTTATTGGGGCCAATTGATTGTTTATAAAAATATAATCCAATGTGAAAGTGTGAAATCATATGTCGAAATGAACAACTAATTTTATCGAACATAAGTTACGGTGTTCATATAAGCTTAGGGCAAATGGCACAAAAAGGCATTAAAGTTATGATCCATTTCCAATTAAGGTATTCAACTTTTTTTCTTACATAAAAAGGTACTCAACAAAAAATTTTGACGGATTTGGGTTTTTTACTAACGTTCGTTAACTCACTTCGTTAGTATATTACATGTTTAGTCCTCGAATTCGTATGATCATCTCATGCAACATCCAAACAAAATTTCGAATTGTTTTTTACATGTTTAGTCTTCGAATTCTTATAATATTTCATTTAACATCCAAAAAAAATTCAAAAAAAAAAATTTGAAAAATTCTTTTCGAAAAATTTTAAAAATTTTTGAAAATATTGAAAATCAAAAAAAAAAATTTGAAAATTTAGAAAATTTTTACCGAAAATTTTTGAAAATTATTTTGAAAAAAAAAAAAAAAAAATTCAAAATTTTTCAAAATTTTCGAAAAGAATTCTCATTATTTTGAAAATTTTTGAAAATTTTCAAAATTTTTCAAAAATTTTTTTTTTTGAATTTTTTTTTTGATGTTAAATGAAATATTATAAGAATTCGAGGACTAAACATGTAAAAAACAATTTGAAATTTTGTTTGGATGTTGCATGAGATGATAATACAAATTCGAGGACTAAACATGTAATATACTAACGAAGTGAGTTAACGAACGTTAGTAAAAAACCCAAATCCGCCAAAATTTTTTGTTGAGTACCTTTTTATGCAAGAAAAAAAGTTGAATACCTTAATTGAAAATGGACCATAACTTTAATGCCTTTTTGTGTCATTTGCCCTATAAGCTTATTTGACGAGTGATAATTCATTTTCGTACAGATATTTTCCGAAGAAATACAAAGGAATGTATTTCCCGGGTCGTTCTCCCAACGAGGGATGAATGGAGTAAACAACTCACGTCTCAATAATCGGGATTCGAATAAGAAAAGGGGCATAAGATGATATTATCTAAACTATGGGATAAGGAAAGTAAATGGAACATAAAATCTACGGGGAATCCTAAAAACTAAGGCAAACTACGCAATTCTACACTAAAACGCAAAAACGGAAATCAAACGAAACGCGAATAAAAAGCAAATACGACTAATCTAACTCCTAAAAATAATCTAAAATTACTTTTACGCTAAAAATGATATGAGAAAACTAAATATGAATTAAAATTATTTTTATGGAATTTTCTTGATTTTATAAAAATTAAAAACTAATTATAACTATTTAAAATTCTAAAAATTACCAAATAAAGGGAGAAAAATAAGGAAAAATCTTTTTTATGCTTTTTATATTTTTCTTAAACTATTAAAATTGGAAAATTATTTTTTGGAACTTTTTCTCAATTATTTTCAATAAAAGCTAATTAAAATGTGATTAAAATCTATTTAAAATAAGAAAAATAGCAAATGAAGACCAAAAATTATGAAACTTTCAGGAAAATTCTAAAATGATAATTAGAGTCTATGAAAAATGAAAAACAACTAGCTTATGTGTAGAATAAAACAGATGTAGTGCAAACTGCTACTAGATTAAGCTACTAAGATAAGCTAATAAGCTACTAAGCTAACCAAACAGTAACTACAGCTTAAGTCTACCAAATTAAGCTACAAGCAACTAATTTAAACTACTCCTAACAAGCTTAAGGCTCAGAAGCTAGATTCAAGCCAACTGCCAAACTCAGCCAAACAGTGGTTCAGGTCCACTGATTGGGCTTATGTACCAGCTTAACTAATAAGCTAATCCAAAATCCACTTATGCAGTCTTAACAAACACCTGGCCAACTACACTTTCACCAAATTTCAGACCTTAACTCTTTGAAATGAAGCTTATGCAACAGTCACAAACTTGCCTGTTTCACACTTATATGTGAACAGGGCAGTTAGTGGCAAATTGATGAGCTTATTAGAAGCTTAAACTGACCAAACCAGTGTTTTCCAAAAACAATTATCAAAATGAGACCAGTTAAAGTTTTGATATCCAAAATCTCAAATACTAACACTCAAAGATGAATCAAAGAATGATTCTCAAAGTTTTATGAAAATCACAATTTGACAGATTTGACTTTAGAAGATTACACATGAACTTTGACCAAATCCAGTTTTAATCCAATATTATGAAATGTTTAAGTTGTTTTAACACTAGAGATGACAACCAAATGCTAGATAAACCAGTTTCAAACCAATTTGCATCTAATGACTACTACTGATTTGACAGATACAAAAACTAGATCAGATCCAAGGTATATTTGACTTTTATGAGCTAAACTGCAGACAAATTGACCTCAAATGACTTCTAATAAACTACCTAAACATTAATCAACTACTGAACACAAGTCTACAAACCTCTATCACAGTAATAAAAGCTAATCCAAACACTACTTAACTAGCCAAATAATGAAGCAGCAAACAGATTAAGACCAATTCAAGCTAAACAAACATGAATCTCAGATCAAACAGTAACTAACATCACTATAGAACAGAATCAAACACAACTTTAATGATCAAAACAGATTATGGAACTTACAAGTCATCCACAGCCACTATGGCTTGCACTTTGAAGACAATAGAACCACTAACCTAAAAACCACTAATCCTAATCAATCCAGCTCAGATCCAAACCAAAACCAGCAACTATTCCATTCCAAACCAGATCCAATTCAGCAAACCAGATCAGCTACTGTTCCTTCTGCATATACTTGAGATTTTGGTGATTTTGATATTTAAAACTGAATAAGCTCACACTAAGCTACTAATAAGCTTAAATGAACATATTAAACAATAAATCAGTGGAGGAATCAATCCAAACACTGATCTAAAGCGATTTTTGATTTTTCAAATGATTTTATGATTTTTTTGTATTTTTGAGATTTTGATTAAACAAGCTAAAAACAGTAGTGAAAACAATGAAATAAGCTATAAAATAAGTCAATAAGCAGATAAGGATTATAAAAACTCAAACAATATCAATTGAAAATGAAGTGCAAATTTTATTAATAAAGGAAAAATTGAGTACAAAAATGAATTACAAACTATTTAAAACATTGAAAATGAATTTAACTACTACAAATAACCTAGAGAGAAGTAAAATTACAGAAAATGAGATACTAAGAGAGATACAATTGTGAACAAATGGAGAGGGTCTATTTATAATCAAGCTAGAGGTCTTGGAAGCTTCACGAATCCTTCATTCTGTGCTTCTTTGAGCTAATGAGCACCCTTGGATCACATCCCACATCTCATCCTTTCATATCCACCTTTAGATCAAAATTGATGACATGTTCTGACCAATAGAGGAGCGCCAAGTGGCCTGAGGCACACGGATCCATGAGGTGTCAGTCCTATGTCAGTGTGGTGTCAGGGGAAAGTACGAAAAGACCCTTAATTGCTGTTAATTTGATTAATTACTTGGGAGGGTGAATTAGGGTTCGTGTAAACTGGGTAAGTGGGTAAAAGGGTAAAGGTGTTTGGCGGGAGTGGTTTTAATATATTATTTTGGGGGTTTGACTGGTTCAAAAGGGGTTGACTTGGTTTATAGTTCGGGTCTAAGCAATAAAACGGGTAGTGTGGATTGCATTTGGGCTCGGGTTTTTTTACTTGGGCCGAATAGGGTTATTAATGGATTGGACTTGGATATTAAATGAACCCATGTGGTTATTTAGGGACCAATAGTGTACATTTCGGATTTTCAAAGGACCAAAAGTGAAATTCTGAAAATCTCATCAGGGACTAATCATGTAAAGCTCAATAATCCAAGGGTGACTTTTGCACTTTTCTGAATCTTCGAGGGACCAAATCTGTCAAAAGCTCAAAGTGCAGGGACTGAACTTGACTTTTCTTCAAACTTTTCTGAATCTTCAAAAATCATCTTTTGAGAATAAAATCTTCCACAATACACAATCTTGACCTTTCAGCTCAGCTAAAACTCTCTTGATCTCTCGTGCTTGGATTTACATCTGATTTGGATCTGTTTTGCGTGTTTTTGCATATCCGTACCTGCACATACACAAACTCAAGAAAACCACAAATATAAGCAATAAACGGCTTTTCCTTGGTTGTTTTGGGTCAGTTTTGATAATGAAAAGATATGTGAATAAGCACATATCAAAATACCCCAGACGAGACCATTGCCGTGTCCTCACGCAATGCAATCAACTCACGCTTCTAAAACCAAGGATCTCAATCTCTTTCTACTAAACCTATGAAGAAGTAGCAAAGATTCCTCAAAAGAGACTAAAAACCCTTAATTCTAAAAACGCCCCGTTTACCTTTTATTTCACATGTAGATATTACGATTAAGCACATCAGATTATGAATGACGGTTTGTTGAACTTTCATGTCGATCAATAACTCAAACATTTTTCAAACGACACGTTAGGATCACGGAGTAGAAAACACAACACAGCGTGAAGTGACCATACGGATAGAATACATCGTCCCTGATTTTTCACAAGCTCCCAAACTAAGCGTAAAACCGAAATCATTGTTACAGACGACTCTAGATGCTAACACTACCCATGGAAGTTACTTGTGTACTTACTTTTCGTTCCCATTTTCCTATTTCCTCTAGATTTTTTTATTTTTTGTGAGAAATGAATTTCTTCAAGTTCTCGTTTTGATAAGAATTATTCCGATAAAGATACAAAGCTAAGTCGATAATTAGTTATCCATCTTCTCTCAAGAACCATTGTCGTAAAAATGAGGTCCACATCAAGGAATTTTTATTACTTATACTTTTGACTTTTTTCACTTTTCAACATTTTTCAATTTTTTTTTTTTTTTTTTTTTTTTTTTTTTCCACACATGAACTTTTACTTTTATTTATATGAGCTGTGAACTACGGAGCTTCACGGGGTAATTCCAAGACTATAGGCTTCATGAGATGAGAATCCCGGCTGGTTAGGCTAAGACCTCATTCAATCCCGGCTAAAGATCCAAGGGTCCGATCTCGACACCGCAGCTCACAACTTTACTTATTACATTTCACATATCACTGATTACTCATCACTTATTTATTACGGATCCTTGATGTGTACCCAATTTTTAAAACAAAGATTCTTTTAAGAAGATAAAGAACTAACTATCGCCAAAAACTCGACATCTCTAATTATTATGACAGATAATGGGGTGAAACAATTTTGTGGGAACAAAAAGCCATAAGTACCTTCGATGGGCTCTAAAGAGAACCAACTACTCCACGTTTAGCATCTAAACTCATAAGTAACTCTATCATTTCTCGATCTCCGCAAATTTAAAATCCCAAATAATGAGATCCGCGGATGCTTAGCCGATAATTTTTAGATTATCTATGGTTAAGGGAACAAGCTAGGGCTCAACACGCCCGGTCAAGTCAGAATTCCATTCCTACTCTCACCAGCGGAAAGTCAACAAGGTGTCAAAACATACATTAACTTAGCAAATGCTTCGTCTAATGAAATCAAGTCATGCATATTTAAAGTCACTCAGGGAAACTTGCAAAATCTTGGCCTTGTGAGCTAGAATTCGCATTTTATAGGTTCTTGTCTAAGAGACTAGCAAAACTTTTCAATCAAAAAGACTTAACAAAAGCTTACAAAAATTTTTAAATTTTCTCATTTTTGCACAATTTTTCATTTTCTAAGGAAAAACGGGGTTACGAGAGAAACACAACAAAAATAAGCAAGTGCGGTCAAATCAAATCGAAGATTACCCTACCCCAGACTAGAACGAAACATTGTCCTCAATATTTAAAGCAAGGGTATCACGAAAATCTAAAAGCCGTTTATTAAGTATGCTCAAAGATAAACGTTAGTCGATAAGATTAGGATATCGGATTTCCATCAGCATCGATCATGAAACTCGAGTGGAGAAATAACAAACTTCGAGCACGAGAGTCTTCATATCGGGAACATCCTACACACAACATCACAAACAACCAAACACGAGAAATCGAAGAGGCAGACCCCTTCGCGTCACTTATTAGAAAATAGAAAGAAGAGAAGGATAAGCATGGGTTGCCTCCCACGAAGCGCTACTATTTTTGATTGCCGAGTCGCTAGCCTGACTCGTCCCCGAATTCATTTGTCCTTGGGGAAGAAAGTGGTAGAGATACCAGGGTCAAAAACGGTGTCTTCATTCCCGAAGGAATGAGACTGGGTGGGTTGGATGGGGAAGAAAATGTCGGGCATCAGCACATAAGGGATAACATGAAAGAATGATCCATCATCCGGCGGTTTTGCAGGTGGACGAAAAGATGACGGATCAACGTGAGAAAACTCCAAGAATGATGGGAGCTCATGGTAAAAGATAAGAGGTGTAGGCTCACAAATGAAGGCATCCAAGTGAGGATCCTTTTCTCTAACAATGGTTTTAGCATAAAGCTCATCTATGTCTAATATCCCGGGTTTAAAGATTTTGTCTTCACATAAAGGCTCATCGGAATAAGTGATGGTCGACTCATCAGAGAGAAGAGAGTCAAGCAGTCCATCAAGAAACACCATATCCCCGTCGGGATCATTCATAACAACATCCTCTATACCCGGTGGTATTGGGTCATCAATAGCAAGAAATGAGTCGGCTTCCTCAATGATCGGGTCATTTGTCGGAGTATCGGAAATCTCGTTCAAAACCTTGCTCTCATCAATATCAAAGTAGAATTTCTCAAGAATCGGAGGATAAACATCATCAATAGTGGGATTGCCACTAATCTCTTCATCAAATCGGAAAGTCTCAAGCTCGGGAGAGAAATCACTATCTTTAACGGAGATAGGATGCGAACTTGAATTATCGTTAAGGGCTTCAATTTTGGAAATGAGAAGATAAACATTTGATAATGTTTCACGTAGTGCTGGATTCTCGATCTCAATATCATCAAGCTCAATCTCTTCTTCTTCTGGCTCAAAATCATTTTCTTCTTCTATGTTGACGTGCTCAGAAGGTAAATCGTCGACGAAATCGATGTCTCCATAAGAATCATCATCGGAATCGGAGAACATCTCAACATGATTGGTCGAAATATCAAGAGAAGGCTCATTACAAATATCAACAACCCCAGACTCAAGAGAGTCAACGGGTTCAACAATGTTTGAAACAATATGATCATCGACCTCTTCCAAAAGAACGTCACTTCTCTCAACCGGCGTGAGTGAAGGGGAAGAGTCGGAAATGAAAAGCTCAGAAATGAGAGAGTGATAAGAATCCGGAGGTGGGACAAGTGGTGTGCTCTTAGAGCTAGCAAGTTCCACCACTTCCGTTGTGATCTCCGGTTCTTTCTGTTTAGAAATTGTTTTAAGCTCATAAGTTCGTTCCGTTTTGTTGTAACTCGACGGACTCGTAACAGTGAATCGTGAAAGATAAGGATCGATTCTAGAATTCTTCGGATTAGAGTCGAGAGTACAAACGGGAATCACCTCGGGTTCAGAAATATGTTCCATCTCCCTCACCGGAGAGGGAGTAGGAATCGAGGATTCTTTATACTTATCATTCATTTTCGATATTTTTGACAAGGCTTGAAGTCTTTCAATTTCGTGATTTAAAGCATTTAGTTCAAAAAAATCGTATCCGTGACCCTCGGTGGGTTCTTCGGGTAGCTCCGGAATGGTGTGATCATCTTCCGTAACTTGAACGGGTTCTTCATTAATACTTTGTTGATATTGACTCATGAAAGTTATTAACATGCATTCCATTGCAATTCGATGTTGCGCAAAAGTGTCGCCAATCCATGAAAAATCGTCCACGACGCCCCCGGTGGGTTCTTCAATTATGGAATCATAATTCTCAATCGGCACGGGTTCTTCATAAATAGGATGTATCTCGGGCATACACCGTAAACAACGAAAATCGTTCGACGAGTCTACCATATCTCCACAGCCATAACAATAATATGGATCATACAAAGATATCTCGGGCTGTGGAGGGTAATCGGAAAAATTTGGAGGATTATTGAAAGCATTGGGGCACATATGATTATAACATCGAAAATCATATCCCAAACGAGAATTACAACACTGACAGAAATAGTCGAAGGAGTCCATAAGAATCAAATATAAGAGGGATAAGAGGAAAGAATTATCGAATCAGAGGGCAAAGAAGAATATTTTTGGGTTTTAGAAAACATATTTTGAAAAGGAAAATCTTTTTGGGTTTTTATAAAAGGAATATGTACAAATATCAACGACAACTTCACGAGGAAGGATCTTCAAATGCACACGATACGAGACGGAATACGAAAACTCGCTACAAGCCCTCCCCGGCAACGGCGCCATTTTGATAATTCAGTGTCACAAACCAATCCCCGGCAGCGGCGCCATTTTGATTTGATCATTTTCGTACAGATATTTTCCGAAGAAATACAAAGGAATGTATTTCCCGGGTCGTTCTCCCAACGAGGGATGAATGGAGTAAACAACTCACGTCTCAATAATCGGGATTCGAATAAGAAAAGGGGCATAAGATGATATTATCTAAACTATGGGATAAGGAAAGTAAATGGAACATAAAATCTACGGGGAATCCTAAAAACTAAGGCAAACTACGCAATTCTACACTAAAACGCAAAAACGGAAATCAAACGAAACGCGAATAAAAAGCAAATACGACTAATCTAACTCCTAAAAATAATCTAAAATTACTTTTACGCTAAAAATGATATGAGAAAACTAAATATGAATTAAAATTATTTTTATGGAATTTTCTTGATTTTATAAAAATTAAAAACTAATTATAACTATTTAAAATTCTAAAAATTACCAAATAAAGGGAGAAAAATAAGGAAAAATCTTTTTTATGCTTTTTATATTTTTCTTAAACTATTAAAATTGGAAAATTATTTTTTGGAACTTTTTCTCAATTATTTTCAATAAAAGCTAATTAAAATGTGATTAAAATCTATTTAAAATAAGAAAAATAGCAAATGAAGACCAAAAATTATGAAACTTTCAAGAAAATTCTAAAATGATAATTAGAGTCTATGAAAAATGAAAAACAACTAGCTTATGTGTAGAATAAAACAGATGTAGTGCAAACTGCTACTAGATTAAGCTACTAAGATAAGCTAATAAGCTACTAAGCTAACCAAACAGTAACTACAGCTTAAGTCTACCAAATTAAGCTACAAGCAACTAATTTAAACTACTCCTAACAAGCTTAAGGCTCAGAAGCTAGATTCAAGCCAACTGCCAAACTCAGCCAAACAGTGGTTCAGGTCCACTGATTGGGCTTATGTACCAGCTTAACTAATAAGCTAATCCAAAATCCACTTATGCAGTCTTAACAAACACCTGGCCAACTACACTTTCACCAAATTTCAGACCTTAACTCTTTGAAATGAAGCTTATGCAACAGTCACAAACTTGCCTGTTTCACACTTATATGTGAACAGGGCAGTTAGTGGCAAATTGATGAGCTTATTAGAAGCTTAAACTGACCAAACCAGTGTTTTCCAAAAACAATTATCAAAATGAGACCAGTTAAAGTTTTGATATCCAAAATCTCAAATACTAACACTCAAAGATGAATCAAAGAATGATTCTCAAAGTTTTATGAAAATCACAATTTGACAGATTTGACTTTAGAAGATTACACATGAACTTTGACCAAATCCAGTTTTAATCCAATATTATGAAATGTTTAAGTTGTTTTAACACTAGAGATGACAACCAAATGCTAGATAAACCAGTTTCAAACCAATTTGCATCTAATGACTACTACTGATTTGACAGATACAAAAACTAGATCAGATCCAAGGTATATTTGACTTTTATGAGCTAAACTGCAGACAAATTGACCTCAAATGACTTCTAATAAACTACCTAAACATTAATCAACTACTGAACACAAGTCTACAAACCTCTATCACAGTAATAAAAGCTAATCCAAACACTACTTAACTAGCCAAATAATGAAGCAGCAAACAGATTAAGACCAATTCAAGCTAAACAAACATGAATCTCAGATCAAACAGTAACTAACATCACTATAGAACAGAATCAAACACAACTTTAATGATCAAAACAGATTATGGAACTTACAAGTCATCCACAGCCACTATGGCTTGCACTTTGAAGACAATAGAACCACTAACCTAAAAACCACTAATCCTAATCAATCCAGCTCAGATCCAAACCAAAACCAGCAACTATTCCATTCCAAACCAGATCCAATTCAGCAAACCAGATCAGCTACTGTTCCTTCTGCATATACTTGAGATTTTGGTGATTTTGATATTTAAAACTGAATAAGCTCACACTAAGCTACTAATAAGCTTAAATGAACATATTAAACAATAAATCAGTGGAGGAATCAATCCAAACACTGATCTAAAGTGATTTTTGATTTTTCAAATGATTTTATGATTTTTTTGTATTTTTGAGATTTTGATTAAACAAGCTAAAAACAGTAGTGAAAACAATGAAATAAGCTATAAAATAAGTCAATAAGCAGATAAGGATTATAAAAACTCAAACAATATCAATTGAAAATGAAGTGCAAATTTTATTAATAAAGGAAAAATTGAGTACAAAAATGAATTACAAACTATTTAAAACATTGAAAATGAATTTAACTACTACAAATAACCTAGAGAGAAGTAAAATTACAGAAAATGAGATACTAAGAGAGATACAATTGTGAACAAATGGAGAGGGTCTATTTATAATCAAGCTAGAGGTCTTGGAAGCTTCACGAATCCTTCATTCTGTGCTTCTTTGAGCTAATGAGCACCCTTGGATCACATCCCACATCTCATCCTTTCATATCCACCTTTAGATCAAAATTGATGACATGTTCTGACCAATAGAGGAGCGCCAAGTGGCCTGAGGCACACGGATCCATGAGGTGTCAGTCCTATGTCAGTGTGGTGTCAGGGGAAAGTACGAAAAGACCCTTAATTGCTGTTAATTTGATTAATTACTTGGGAGGGTGAATTAGGGTTCGTGTAAACTGGGTAAGTGGGTAAAAGGGTAAAGGTGTTTGGCGGGAGTGGTTTTAATATATTATTTTGGGGGTTTGACTGGTTCAAAAGGGGTTGACTTGGTTTATAGTTCGGGTCTAAGCAATAAAACGGGTAGTGTGGATTGCATTTGGGCTCGGGTTTTTTTACTTGGGCCGAATAGGGTTATTAATGGATTGGACTTGGATATTAAATGAACCCATGTGGTTATTTAGGGACCAATAGTGTACATTTCGGATTTTCCAAGGACCAAAAGTGAAATTCTGAAAATCTCATCAGGGACTAATCATGTAAAGCTCAATAATCCAAGGGTGACTTTTGCACTTTTCTGAATCTTCGAGGGACCAAATCTGTCAAAAGCTCAAAGTGCAGGGACTGAACTTGACTTTTCTTCAAACTTTTCTGAATCTTCAAAAATCATCTTTTGAGAATAAAATCTTCCACAATACACAATCTTGACCTTTCAGCTCAGCTAAAACTCTCTTGATCTCTCGTGCTTGGATTTACATCTGATTTGGATCTGTTTTGCGTGTTTTTGCATATCCGTACCTGCACATACACAAACTCAAGAAAACCACAAATATAAGCAATAAACGGCTTTTCCTTGGTTGTTTTGGGTCAGTTTTGATAATGAAAAGATATGTGAATAAGCACATATCAAAGAGTTTAAGAGTTTATATAAAAGTTAGAAAGTTAATAAGATTAACTCTTATGGCATATAAGCTTGTCAAGTTAACTAAGCTATAAGCTCAAGTTTATAACCTCATAAGTTATTTAAAATTGAACCTATTGGCTTTTCAAAATTTACATATGAATAAGCCTTCAAATTAACCCACACAAAAGATACCATATATATATATATATATATATATATATATATATATATATATATATATAAGGGAGAGTTAACGTGAGATCAAACTTAAAGTTGTAAAAATAAGATCAATTCTAAAAAACCACTAAAACATTTATAAATAACAATTTTAGCAATAATACACAAAAAAATAATATTTTAATACAAATTAACATTTTAGCAACTAATAACCAAATGATACATGAGTTTGGATTAGTGATACACCTGATACACATTACACTAATAAATATTACAAAACCTGACACACATACAAAAACCTGATACATATTACACTTATAATCAAAGTGTACCACCTAGGTTTTGTAAATTTTAAAAAGAAATATATCGAAACTTTAACAATTTTAGTTGTAGTTAATAAAAAATTTATTTTTGTTGTAAGGAGAGTGTCGCTTGTCAAATTTTAGTTGGATCTCATTTTAACAACTTTAAGTTTGATCTTATTTGATCTAGATTCTATATATATATATATATATATATATATATATATATATATATATATATATATATATATATATACCCGTCCAATGGGCTGGCATGACTATTGATTATTCTTTGAGTGTATTATTTTTTGAATAGTAAGATATATATGTATACGAAGCTATTAGTAGTGTAAGAAGGGTGAAAAAACATGGACTTCCTTCCGAAATTTTTAAAAATAAAATTTATGTGCACGTGCATATTTAAGAAAGAAGTAAAGGTTGTTAGCTTTAACAAAAAGAT
The DNA here is from genome assembly GCA_019973895.1 of Chrysanthemum seticuspe. Lineage (NCBI taxonomy): Eukaryota > Viridiplantae > Streptophyta > Magnoliopsida > Asterales > Asteraceae > Chrysanthemum > Chrysanthemum seticuspe. The sequence goes on from BPTQ01000009.1 coordinate 41,862,799, forward strand.
TGATCACCTTTTCATCCGCAACATTCTGATCAGCCGAAGCAGCATCAGGAATGTGAAGGCGAGTTGCATAGAGAAGGGCAACATCCTTTAATGTGCATGCGGTCTTGCATAGAGGGCAGTACTGACATCAAAAAATAAAGACGAGTAAAACTTAGATATTTGTTTTTGGTACAGATGAAAATTTGAAATAGTTATATTTGACACAGCGGATGACAAAACCCACCCTCTCACTCCCAGGGCGACCGGTCTTAAGCCATGTCTCTATGCATGAGAATCCATACATATACCCACAAGGAAGACAACTACAATAGTCATTACACAACATAAGAAAGTTATAAGCAGTCTACATTTAAGCAATATAGCCAAATCAAACAAATTCAGGATAGGCTAGACTGGTACCATATTTGATGGGTTCCGTTAGTAGTCCAAACGTTGTAACAAATGGGACAAACATCTACTGAAGTTTGATTTCATCAAATTAAAGTCAGAAAAAGAAGTACAAACCACATGAAAAAGAAATAATACTATATGACATACGTAACATGTAAAGTTGTAAATAGGACAAAGAAATATTACCTGTTGAATAATTGTACATTGATGAACCAAAAATATGCATGAAGATTTTGCGAACCAAAAAGGATGGTACCTACAAAGACATACATGTGATGGAGATGTGTAAATATTTTGCATTAAAATTAACCATATCATAAGAACATAATATTTATGAAACAAAAGATATGGATAAATATTTAAGCACCAGATTTCTCACAATGAACAGGTACACTAACTACGAAAATTTTCTTACTTGCAACTGTTAGCCTAAGCACCAGATTTCTCACAATATGAGAAAGATGCTTCACGTCCGTTGGCATACCGATTTATATTTCCTCTTCTTTTTCTTCTTCATCTGCATTGAAAGGTTACAAATTATTTAACTATCGGATCCCATGTTATAAAGCTATATTTATAAAGTTCTAACTTTAATATGCTACAGAAAGATAGGTATGATTTTTGTGGCTAATTTGGTTGATTCTATCATGTGTAGAAAGGCTATAAGTGCCATATTTTTCATCCCAATACATAGTGCTGATTCGGTATAGCTGCTGTAAGCTAAGAACCTGCTTCAGGACATTATTAAAGTGATGTTACCTCATCACATAAGTGCATATGGTCCAACGGAAATACTCCTTTCTCTGGTGGTAATGGCCGTGCTCCTCTATTCCCTTCAAAGGCTCCACCTGACAGTTACAAATACGATAAATAATAGTAACACGAATACTCGATATCAAAACTCACGTCCAACAATGATTTAGACTCTCGGCTTGCAGTAACAAAGTACTAAAGCTTAATAATAACTTAATGGTTTCAAAACTGATCTAAGTGATACGGGCATGTTTAACGCTCAATCAATTCTAATAAGCTTTCCAAGAAAAGCGATCTGAGCATCTATTTAGAATAGTTGGGTCATGTCATAATATATTAGTTAACCTAAATTTAGTTGGACTGCATGCTGCATATACAGCATTTTGATAAATGCGTCTATTTGTTAGAGATGTGTAGCCTTAAAGAGGTAGTCTTACAAATAGTTGTGAAAATGATGACTGCGAATAATATTTTGAAGAAGAATAATAAAATAACTAACTTTTCCATACGGCATTCGAGATACGTCTTCGAAAGATGTCTGCATATCTCGGATTTATGGCATGATGTTTTCAAGCAACTTATATATTCTTTCTTTGCCTGCATATTATCACCAAATAATTAAATAAAATGATGGACGTGCTTTGGAGATGCTAATTTTCAAGACATTATTAAAGTGATGTTACCTCGTCACATAAGTGCATGCAGCTTACACCAATTCCTACTCAGTGCTATATGTGCCAATACGACATTATCAAAATTAATTATCTAAATTAGACATAAAAACAAAATCGTATCAAAATTAAGAATAACAATCATACTGAAATCATAAACTCGGATTTCCAAATTATTATCAAGTTCTAAACTCAAAAAATGAAAAAGATGTATTAATATTAAACCTGGTATGATATCACCATAGAATCAACTTCTTTAACATCTTGTTGGTGAGAAGGACCTTGGTTAATAAAATACATAAGAATTGAAGACGCCCTGATGAATATTGAAAGAAGGTCATGAATCTTGTGAACGCAACATGTTTTAGAAAGATTAGGGTGCCTATGACATAAATAAAGAACCTATTAAGCTCAAATACAATTTATGCAAGAGAATAACAAATCTTTAGAAAAATTAAAACCCTAAATTTGATACGTTATCAAAGCTCTAGGAACAACAAAAAGATGTTATAATTACAACCTGCACAAAAACACATTAAAAATCATTAAAACCCTAAAATCGTGATGAAGTTTTCTTCGTGCAGAGAGTTCTAATGATTAAGGTTTTTCTTTTGTGGGAAAATATACGTCTGTTTTTTTTGTTAATAATGGATTTACGTTACCAAATATTTATCTCATTAAAATGGTGATAGGTTTATAAATTTGGACTTTAAAGATATAATCAAAGACTTGCAAGATTTAATTCAAAACATGTGTTGGTCTAGTGGTTATCATGTTTTTTTGTGGACTAAAAGACCCAAGTTCGATTCTTGTTAAGCTAAAAATTTTTGAAAATATAAATCCGAAAATTTTAATAAATGAAAAAAAATATTGGTTAGGTGGCATGTTATTGCTTAGGTGGACAAATTATGGTGACATGGCACTAAAAACAATTACATGGCAATGAGGTGGACATTTGTGGAATAATCTACGTGTCATGCCTCATGTTATATATATATATATATATATATATATATATATATATATATATATATATATATATATATATATAAATGTGCTATTTCTAACTTTCAGATATATTATTATAACATTGCTTGCATCAATAATCGTACATTTTGTAAAATTCTATAAGAGCAAGCGGTATGGTAATTGTTAAGGGGAGGTTAACCCTTAACGCCGTTGCGTTAAGGGGTGTTAATCACACCGTCCTTGGCGTTATTGTTGCGTTAACGAGGGTATGTTAGTGGCTTAACGTGGTGTTAAGGGTGAAGCAAGTAAAAAAAAATAAATCCCCCCCCCAAACGGATATTATAGCCGTTGGGTTAAAATACCCAAATAACACACCATTTTTTTTCACACTTCCATAATTCAAATTCAAGTTTATATACTTCCTCTCTATAACAAAAAAAACCTTGTTCATTCACAATGGATCTGAATCAAATTGATGAATTACCTCAGCAATGATCAGACGTTGATGACGAAACTGACTTCGATTTTATGATGGCCGCGTATGAGTATCCACAACTGTTGGAACAAGAAGCATCTCAACCTCGCTTCACTCGTAACCATGTATATCGTGAACATGAGGTTGCAGAAGAACGTTTGTGTAACGACTATTTCACTCAAGGTTGTAAGTATTCGAACAAGAATTTTCGAAGAAGATTTCGTATGAGCCGAAAACTATTTTTGCAAATAGTCGAAGGTATTGAATCTTATACTTCCGAAAATATTCCAGATCATTTTAAATTCTTTAGCCAATCACCCGATTGTAGGGGTCGAATGAGTTTAAGTGTTCTTATGAAGTGTACGTCTGTCATACGCCAATTGGCGTACGGCACCTCACCCGATGTGTTTGATGAATATTTTCAAATGGGTGAGCATACTTCACCTGATTCTCTTGATAATTTTAACAAATGCGTTATTGATTTGTTTATGTAGAAGTATTTAAGAAAACCAACATGGGCCGACATTCAAAATATTTATCAACGACATGAAGAGTGTCATGGTTTTCCGGGAATGCTTGGTAGCATTGATTGTATACACTGGGAATGGATAAATTGTCCGGTGGCTTGGCAAGGGAAATTTTGTAGGGGTGATAAAAAAATACCCAACAATTATGCTTGAAGTTGTTGCTTTTCAAGATTTATGGATTTGGCATGCATTTTTTGGGATGGCGGGGGCGAATAACGATATTAATGTTTTAGAAAACTCTCCGTTATTCGACGACATTCTTGCTGACATTGCCCCAAGAGCCCCTTATATGGTTAATGGAACTAGGTATGAACAGGGGTATTACTTGGCTGACGGAATTTACCCACACTGGGAAACTTTCGTCAAATCCTTCTCGTCAACAACTGACGAAAAATATACTTATTTTAAAAGGAAACAAGAAAGTGCCCGAAAGGATGTTGAACGTGCATTTGGTGTGCTTCAAGGACGTTAGGCTATACTACAACAACCGGCACGTCAAATGAAAATTGGCAAGATACGTAGAATCATGTATTCTTGCATTATTTTGCATAACATGATTTTAAAAGATTAAAAATTTTCATTACTTGACTATAACGAAATGTGGGTGGATCTGTTAGCACGTATGAGGCAACAAAGGTGGGTCGAAAGATGTGATACTCACCGTCGCAAGGCAAAAGAAATAAGAGACCGAGAAACGCATACTCAACTCCAACTAGACTTTATGTAGCATGTTTGGCAGAACCATCTTGAATGACAACAACAGCAAGAGGCCGGCGACAATGAATAAGTATTTGCTATGTTTCGTTTTTATTTTCGTTGTAATTTTTTTAGTTATTTTATATTTCGTATTGTAATATGTTTAAGAATTAATGATATGTTTTTTTAATAAATGAAGTGTTTGCTTTAGTTTAGGGGTTGAATTTGAAAATATTTGAGTTAAGGTTTAACTTGGGTAAGTTATGATAAGGGGTGTTTTTTTGTTAAGTTAAGGTGAAATGTTAAAGCTGATGTGGCATTGACGTGACAAATGTTAAGGTTTAACCTTAGGGCACCATACCTAAGGCTCTAATGCTTAAGACTTTAAAAGATTACCAAAATGAGGAGACAATGTCCATTTTAAGAGGGAATGTTAGATAATCCTCCACCTTCTTTTCAACCATTTTAGATTATGTGCAATAGGAATCATCAGTAAGACATTAATGTCATGTAAGTTACATTTTGATATTACTATAATAACTGATCTTGACCGGTACTAAATACTATAAATCAACATTTGTGTTGGCCTCGTTAAGGTGGATCTATGATCTTTCTAACTTACTTCAAGATTATACCAAGTAATAAGGAAACAATTGAATCTGTAAAATGCTTTTATTATAAATCTGTCATCTATTTTGTTTGAATACAACGGCTATCTATTTATAAATATCAAATGGGTACAAAGAAGAGTTGTGTTGGTTCGAATGAACCAACAGTCATGTCGATTGGCATGTAACTACCAATAACCGTTTTAGAGTAACTGCTTTGTAACTGCCGTAGTTGACTTTCTTATCTGACTTTTGGTTTGACTTTGGGTCGATTGGGATTAACCCAATATTCTCCCCCTTAATCACAATCGCTTTGTTGTAGATTTTGACTCCAATTTGTTGTCTCATTGTTAGGAATTTGATCTTCGGTAGTGCTTTTGTGAGTATGTCAGCCTTCTAAAATTCTACACTTATGAACTCGACTTGTAAATCTTCTCTTTCGACGCATTCTCTTATAAAGTGGTATTTTATATCAATGTGCTTACTCCTTCCATGAAATACAGGATTCTTCATTAGTTTGATGGCAGACTTGTTGTCAACCATTATTGTAACCTTTTCTTCTTGTGTGTGTGTAAGCTTGCTTAGTAATCTCTTTAACCATAATGCTTGTGTTGCTGCAATAAATTCTGATTTACATGATGATAGAGCTATCGTGGCTTGCTTTTGCGTACTCCAGCTGATCGGTGATTAACCATAGTAGAATATAATTCCAGTAGTTCCTTTTCCTTCTTGAGTGTTGACTCTGTAGCTACTGTCACTATAACCTTGTATTTGGTTTCCTCCATTGTGTTTGTAGGTGATTCCATAGTCTTTTGTTCCTTTTACATAGCGTAGTACTTACCTTAAAACTTTCATGTGTTTTCCTTTGGTTCTTGCATAAAACGACTAAGTAATCCAATGGAATAACTTAAGTCGGGTCTTGTATGTAGCAGATATCTTAAGCATCCAATTAAACTTCTATATTCAGTTGAGTTGACCATTGTTTCTTTAGTGTTCTTTGTTAGTCTTGTTCCTGGATCCATATGTATTAGAGTTTCGTTGGAGTCTAACATTCCAACTTCCTTTAGGATCTTGCTTGCGTAGGCGGATTGTTTTATTGATATGTCACCTCCAGTTTGTGTGACTTCAATTCCTAAATAGTAGGATAATAATCCTAGGTCACTCATCTCGAATTTTTCTTCCATTTGAGCTTTGAACTTGTCTATCTCCTCTTTTGGTGTGCCGGTGATGATTAAATCATCTACATAGACTCCTACTAGAAGTATTGAGTCCTTTGATTTTTTTCGTGTAGATAGCTTGTTCCAAAGCGCATTTCTTGAAATCTAAAGACTTTAAGGTGTTGTCTAATTTTATGTTCCAAGCACGTGGTGCTTGTCTTAAACCGTATAGAGCCTTTATGAATCTGTAGACTTTTCCATTATCTTCTTTATTTATAAATCCTTCAGGTTGTGTAACATACACTTCTTTTTTTAAGTCTCCATGCAGAAATGCAGATTTGACGTCAAGGTGATGTACTTCCCATGTATTATTAGCAGCTATGGCTAATAGTAATCAGACAGTTTCCATTCTTGCTACAGGTGCAAAGATTTCTTCAAAGTCTATGCCATGCTCTTGTATGTAGCCTTTTGCTACTAGTATTGCTTTATGCTTGACTATATTTTCATTAGCATCTTTCTTGGTCTTGAATACCCACTTTAATCCAATTGCTTTATGTCCTTTGGGTAGAGTGGTTAGTTCCCATGTATTATTTATATTTATGAAATCTAATTCGACCTTCATTGCTTCAATCCATTTCTGATCGCTTAATGCTTCCTTATAATTCTTAGGTTCATCTTCAGCCAGTAATACTTCCTCGGTTAATACTTCCTCGGTGTTATCGTATAAATCATTTAATGTTCTAAAACCTTGTAATGGTGTATGATCAAAGTTTGGATGTAAATTCCTGGTTGCATTTGAATTACTTTGATAGGTTGATCGTACTGAGGTAGTTGGCTTAATTTGAGAGTTTACTCGCGATGAAATTGTAGATGGTGTGCGAAATGTTTATGATTGTGAGGGTGAGTTCGTTGTTGATGTTGCATATTCATCATCATCATTGTTAGGGAAATCGTTGTCTTCTTCATTTGGTTGGATTTCTTGTTCCTGATGTTCATTTGTGGCTTCAAGGTTTTCAACTTTGAAGTCAAACCATTTAGGTTCATCGTTAGTGTGCTCATTCAAGTAATCCTTCCAATCCCATGCTTCATCCTCTTTAAACTTCACATCTCTACTAACACATATCCTTTGTGTTGTTGGATCAAATAGACGGTAAGCTTTTGATCCTTGTTCGTTTCCTAAGTATACCATTTTGTTGCTTCTATCATCTAATTTCGACAGATGTTGTGATGGTACCTTTGCATATGCTATGCAGCCGAAAACTCTTAGATTTTCTAAGTTTGGCTTCCTTTGTTTGATTGCTTCATATGGAGTAATGTCTTCTAAGGATTTTGTAGGAACGCTGTTTAGAATGTATATAGCATGTCTAACAGCTTCAGCTCAAAAATTTTGAGGCATATTGGTTGCTTTCATCATGCATCTCGTTGTAGACATAATTGTCCTATTTCTTCGTTCAACTACGCCATTTTGATGCGGTGAGTAAGGTGCGGTAAGTTGTCGTGCTATGCCACTTTCTTTGCAGTATTGAGTGAATTCGTTAGATGTGAATTCTCCTCCACGATCAGTTCTTAACATTTTCAATGTTGTCCTTAGCTCCTTCTCTATTGTATTCTTGTATTCCTTGAAAGTATCAAATGTTTGATCTTTCGTGTTTAGGAAATACACCCACATATATCTTGAGTAGTCATCGACTAACAAGAATATGTATTTCTTTCCAGATGGTGTTGATGGTGTGATTGGTCCACATAAATCTCCATATACTAAATCTAAAGGTGATGTTGATCTAGTTTTTGCTTTCTTGGGAAATGGCGCTCTACTGTGTTTACCAACTAAACAAACATCACAGATTTGTGTTGTATGTTTAATGGCAGGTATTCCTTGAACTAACTCTCTTTGAGTAATAGATTTTAGTGATTCAAAGTTAAGATGTCCTAGTCTTACGTGCCATAACCAAGTATTGTCTTTTAAATTTGCTAATAAGCAAACAGGTGTGCCTATCTTCAGACTTTCTTTGTATAGACGGTTTCTCTGTCTTGTGACTTTCATGAAGATTTTGTTGTCCATGTCATAAAGTCGTAATTCATCATCTTCCATTACTACTTTACAACCGATTTCGGTGAATTGTCCAAGGCTCAATAAGTTGCTTTTCAAGCTAGGAATGTAATATACGTGTGATATAATTCTTTGTTTTTCGTCATCATATTCTATTAAGATTGAACCTTTTCCTTTGATCTCTATGTGAGATCCATCTCCGAATCTTACTTTTCCACTAACATTCTCATCTAGTTCTTTGAAGTGTTCTCTTATTCCAGTCATATGGTTGCTAGCTCCATTGTCTAAATACCATAGACTATCAATATTTGTCTCTTTATATCCTACATCTTCTTCGTGTAGTGAGACATTTTGATCTTCAACTTCTGTTACATTTGGGTCTTCTAATATTGCCATTAGTAAGGTAGGTTCTAAGTCCTCCTCAACAAGATTATATTACATACTAGAGTTTGTCTTTGAGTGACACTTAGTTGCATAATGACCCATCTTGTTACATTTGTAACATTTTACTTTGCTAAAATTAAAGTTTGATTTGTTGAAGTTGTTGTGGGAGTTTTCTCCATCTTTATTTTCTTCCTTAAATTTTTTGTGGTTTCTTCCTTGTGAAAATTTATACTTTTCACGTCCACGTCCTCTAAAATGTTTTCCTCTATTGTCATGTCGTGTGAACATCATTATTTCTTGATTGTCCACTTGTTTTCCTTTCTTGAACTTAATCCTTTCTTCATAAGTCTTAAGTCTTCCAATTGCCTCTTCCATTGTCATCGTACTTAGGTCGGAATATTGTTCTATAGATGCGACTATTTGGAGATACCTATCGGGTACAACATTTAGTAGTTTCCGTACTAAGGTTTGATCTTCTATTGTGTGTCCTAGACTAGCGGCTTTGTTTACGAGAGTCGTTAGTTTTGTAGTGAAGATGTCGATTGTCTCGTCTTCCTTCATATATAACATATCAAAGTCGGATTTGAGTGTTTGTAGTCTTGCTTGTTGAACTGTGTCTTCGCCAACGTGTCTAGTTTTCAAAGCATTCCAAATGTCTTTTGCGGTTTTGTGCTTTGTTTTTTGAAGTAATTGTTCTTCGGGTAAGGCTCGATAAAGGAAAGCAATAGCGGTTATGTCTTTTTTCTTATCGGGTTGAGTCTTCTCAGACGGCTCTATTGTTTCCCATAAACCATTCGCTTCGAGAATAATTTGCATTCGAATTTCCCATAATGAGTAATTTGCGGGCTTTAGGATTGGGCATTGAAATTGAAGTGTACTAGTTGTACTAAGTTCCTTACTTTCACTTCTTTTCGTCATATCTTAAAGATATTGACAATAAATCTCCAAAAAAATTTAACACGAGGTGTGTTGAAATTTCTTATGTTTAGCGAGCTCTTATGTTTTATTTTTCCTTAAAGGTTATAAAACTTTATAGGTCTAGTTTTAATCCAAAAACTATCTTGTGATATTATATATTCTTAAATGAAATAACCTAAGGTTAATTACTTCTTAAAAATTATTCCTAATTAATATAATAAGTAGTGTAATCACTAGGTTATTATACTATCTAAAAATTTGACAAGATACTAATTTTAAAATAAAGTAACTTATCATAAAAAATACAATATACATCAAAAATTAATATATACTATATAACAAAATTGAAAGGGTGTTTTTTGTAAAATATTGAAATCTGGAGGGGTTGATGGTTTAACCCGTAGCCTAAAAATCCTTTGTATGTTGCCCTAAATTGTAACGCGCCTCTTTTTATTTATTTCTTATCTCTTTCTTGAGATAGAAAAATTAAACCGTCTCTTTTTCAGACTAGAAATACTTTGTCTCAATTTTTCTGGGATTAGTCCCGTTCTTGTTCTCCTATCCTTGATGGTTGACCTCCTGTGATAAGGCTTGTTTGACCTTCATGTTCTTCCCCGGTATGCAGTGTTCATTGCGAGCACTTGTGATTCCCACAAATGAAACTTAGGGTTTCGTTGAATTGGGGGTTTTCTGACCGTGTTAGAATTGGATGATTGGAGGTTGAAATTGAGTCAATTGATGATTTAATTTTATGTTCTGGGCTTGATTCCTCAATGAACAGGTGTGTTTGTTCCTTGTTGTGAATCGTTTTAATTACTGCCCTAATGATGACTGTGCATTATCAGATTGATATGAGTTTTTTTGTTTTGAATCAAAGGGATAAAATGGTTTTAACTGTTTCTTGATCCGTTTGGATTGAGTGATTTTTGTTTCGATGTTATCTTGTTTATTGACAGATTTTCTTGCAAAAATGAAAAGTTTTTCTGATGCCGGGTTGATTGATCCCTATTGTGGCAGATATGTTACGAAACAGAAACACAAAGATGATTATTTTATTTGTGTTCGTTTGGATTTGCAGAAAATATTTCCGAAACAAAAAACTTAGTTCCTTTTGATTTTGAAACAGAAAACGAGAAATTGGTAAATGATGAATTTGGTTAGTTTTGACCAAACTGCTCTGATACCAATTGTTGGCCTCGTTAGGGTGGATCTATGATCTTTCTAACTTACTTCAAGATTATACCAAGTAATAAAGAAACAATTGAATCTGTAATATGCCTTTATTATAAATATGTCATCTATTTTGTTTGAATACAACTGCTATCTATTTATACATATCGAATGGGTACAAAGAAGATTTGTGTTGGTTCGAATGAACCAACAGTCATGTCGATTGGCATGTAACTGCCTATAACCGTTTTTGAGTAACTGCTTTGTAACTGCCTTGTAACTGTCGTAGTTGACTTTCCTATCAGACTTTTGGGTTGACTTTGGGTCGATTGGCCGGGATTAACCCAATAATTTGATGGTTCCTACAAACATGATGTAATTCCCTTATGCAACTGACAAATTTTGGCGTTAAAAAAAAAGTTGTTGGTTCAAGACTCGCATAGTAGAACAGATTTTGCGTCTATTTGACTGTCTAAAAAATTCATGTGAATATGATAGATCATATTTAGCAGTGTTCATTTCGAATCTTATAAAACATGTTATCGGGTAAAATTTAGAAATGATTTCTAAGAGACCAAGTAACATTGTGAGTCAATGGGTAAAAGTTGGTTCATCATGAGTTTGACAATTACTTTTGATTACGGAGTATATAACAACAATGTGGTTTTGTTCAATAAATTTATATATGTCAAAAATTGTTGGATTTTGTTAAATTAACAAGCTTTAAGTATCTGTTTCTTTGTATCAATCTGAATGATATGTCTTTGATATTTTGTTGAATGTTAATATAAAACAAATAACGCATATAAATCAACTGAGACTCATTTAGAGTTCTATTTTGGAAAGACACATAATTATTTTTTCCTTGAATGGCAATCTTTCATTAACAAACTAGCAAGAAGCTAGATAAAGAAATTACTACAAGTTTATTGTACAAGCAACTAAGAGATTATAAATGCCCTCAATCCAATTTGGACACAAATTTTATTCCTACTAGCTCGTATGAATGATCCACAAATGAGACAACGTTCTAATTTCCTCACCGAGTATATCCTTTTGAAGAAGTTTTAGATCAAAACATAATCTATTCAAGTATCTCCAAATAACCCAAGTAGTACATTGATCGACAGCATTAAACCAATCTTTTTTTTCTTCGGATCTAATCCTATTGAATCAGCTAGGCCATGTGATTAAATCACATAAAATTCTTGGATAATTGGCTAAACGCCACCATTTAGCATTCGATGTTCATAATTGAACCGAACACTCAACAAATAGGTGTTGCGAGTTTTCAAGGCCTTATCTTCACACTTGACATTTTCTTAGGGATGAGCACGGTACCGGTCCCGTACCGATCCCGTACCGAATAGTGGTACCGATTTTTTCCCGAGCATAAATTAGTGGTACCGGTACCGTACCGAACGGGATTCGGATATCGGTACCGGTATTGGTACCGGTACCGGTACCGGGAAATCGAGTTTTTCCCGCTTTTTACGGGAATTTCCCGATTTGGTACCGGTCCCGTACCGGAAAATGATTTTCTATATCTTTCTTTTCTTTCATTAAACTCTTCTTTCTTTTTTCTTTTTTTACTTTTTGAACTATTCTTTTGATTCTTTCATTTTCATATAGTTATCTAGCTTTTCTATTGTTGGTATTATTTTATGATGGGGGATTAATTTAAATTGAGGACATATGTTTCACACGTCTATAATCAAATAAAAATATACACCAATATTTGTCCTTCATATGCTTAAAATGTGTAAACCAATAATTGTCCTTCAAATAAAAATATACACCAATAATTGTCCTTCAATCGCAAAAACGCCCCAAAAATTTCCTATACAACAATAGTCTAACAATTGGTCCAGCATAGATAGATAATACTTTGTTATCATTTTAAAAAGATTAATATATACACAAGTCTTCCTAAAAGTCTATGATTATAAAATTAGCCTCTCAATACTCTAAAACAATCTTGTATGAGTGTGTCCGCCACCACTATATTCCAAATGATATCTCCCTCACTTGGTGTCATGAACATTGATCAATAAATAGGGAAGAAACTAAGAAGTTAGCGTATTATAACCCTAAGTCAACTACAAAAATGGCAGTTACTGGTTTTCATCTAATTGTCACCTTGTGTTCATGGCTAATGCTATCTCAACATAGCGCAAGTCCCTAGAACTAATTAAACTATCGGATGCATAATATAATTACTGTCTAGCTAGTGCAATACTACCTTGAGTGCATGCATCCTAAGTGTAGTCATGGTAAGCATTGATATAAATTTTGTTAACTAATAACAGGGAACATTCATAGACATATGTTGCATGAGAAAGTAGAAATTAAGAACCAGGTACAATCTATATCCTGTACTGTGTAAATTTGTGCATGTAAAACATATGTGTTACCAAATAAAGATAGAATCCTGAGAGCTTTCTATTATGGTTTATTTCAAATGAATTATATAGATGGTGAATGTCGAAGAAACTGCATTTTTGGACGATGAATTTATGAGTGAGAGGATGGATTTGGAGAAAACGTACAGACTATCCAGGACCAGGAGCAAACAAAAACCACACTCCAAAACCGTCCCAACGAGACTAAGAATGATCCAAGGTCTTAAATATTTAAATATGGGTGCTTTTTCATAACCTAATTAGGGTTTGAACTACAAAGTTTGCTTCCAAGAATTAGGGTTTGAAGTAAAAAGGTGGTTTTTATGGTAACATCTTGTTATATTGGTTCAATGGATGGTATGCATGTGTGTGTAAATCAGGTACTCCTAATGTTGTAAGAAGCAAAAGTTATCCTTTTATGAATAAATTATGTATTTCGTTGTAAAAGGATGCATCAGATATTATAGTTTGAAGTGCAACTTTGTTTGAATTAATCTGTAAAGAAAATGTTTCTAAATTAGTTATATCAATTTAAGTTTGAAAATAACTAAGAGAGACAAATGAATAACTATAATCTTTCTTCACCGATACTTTAAATGAAGACTTATGTGAAATTTAATTTCTTTTCCTCGATTCATAATGCTTGTCATCTTTGGAGAACTTTAAGGTATACAATCAATACTGAGTTTGGACGTGCCATATATTATTTGGTATATTTCGGTTTGAATGGATAGAGGTTTATAGGTTGTGGTGTTGGCGTCTCTATGTTAGTTAAACGCTTGGTGTCTTTGTTGTATTGTTTTGGTTGGGGTGTTTTTTAGGTAGGGTGAGTTTTATAGCTTCGTTAACCGTTTCAATTTAGGCCATTCATGTTCTTTCGGTTTTCTTTTGTTTGTTGTATCTCTAGCTTCTTGCCGGTTCTAATGAAATTTCCTTGTCGTTAGAAATGTTATACCGAGTTTGGATCAATATGGTACATCCATAGACAATTAATCATTTTACTAATGAATCAATCATATTATTTGTATTCTCATGCATGAAAAGATCTTTTTGAGGTTTTAGTGAAAGCCAGAATACTTATTTTGGTGTTACTTATCCACAGTTCTAGAACTTGAAACATAACTACTATTCAATTTAACTTAGACAAATGAAACTAATACTGAGACGTAAATTAACAACTGACCTTTGGCATGCTGCTACAGTTTCACCGCCTCTTCATATGATGGCCTGGTGTACATGCTTTCATTTCTTCATGGTTTGTTGATCACGAAGAAAAATTAAGATAAAAGTGAGTTCATGATGGACAAATTAAAGATGAACTCGGTGTAGATTATTGGAGCCCTACATTTCATGATTATATCCTAAACAACATGTACGGTTCCATTAAAACGTATTAGTTTTATTGAGCTACTAATTACAACTTTCATAGCTTGGAGGGTGTAAAACTCACAATAATCAATTTACAAAACGCGCTATATAATGATGATTAAAAAAAAGCGACGCCCTTCCAGATACTTAATGAACCTCTAATACTTAACACGGCAATATTCAATGCGAGGATTCAATTTAGGCCTCAGCTCTAGTGTAAGTTTCTATCTGACCATAACTTAGGTGTTGTTTGTTTATTAAGAGGCTCTGAATCTGAATCTGACTCGCACATATTAATCTGAATCTGAGGCGGAAATGTCTGAATCTGAATTAAAAAATACTGTTTGTTTTTTTTAAGAAAACGTCTGAATGTTTATTAGTTCAACTAGAGGCATTAAGATGTTCCTTCCATGTCTGGTCCGTTCAGATGTTTTTACCTCTATTTGTCTCTAAACGAAAAATAAAAAACAATCACACTTAACACCTAAAAGCTCTGTATTAATAAAAATTCTGCATGATATTGTTATAATGTACTACGACATACTCATATGTATTTCCGCTAAAAAATGTAAAATGATGCCTTACCATCTAGCTTTCTAAACATATATAAACAGAAAAAGTAAGAACAATATAGTTAGACATAATAACAAGACATACTTATATTAATCACAAGTTATGATCTGGATTTGTTCATGATGAAATCATAGACCTACTGTAGATATTAAAAGAAATGAATAAACTCTAGCATTTTGACTTCTAGCGTTCTATAAACTTTAACAATTCTAAAAGTTTAATCCTTATAAAGCACCTTTACTAAATTGCACTTATCCACTAATTATTCACCTTTTTAATCATTTAACTATGTGTAACTTGCCATGTGTAAACTATGAGTTCTCAAGTTCTCATTACTCTTTGGAAAACTAACTTTCATCATTATACCACATAACTTATCACATTTACATTAAAGTAAATTTTAGCTATTTTAGGCCACTCTCGTACACTATAAGAATCGTGACTTTTAGTCATGGATACTTTTTGCCACAACTAAAGCCGTCAATAAAGATCCGCTAAACGAAAAAATAAACGATTTTCAACCTTTGACTCGAGAAAACCCTTTTAGTGATGGCAAGTTTTTTCAAACTTTGACTTTGACTTTAACACAAATTTTTTAGCAAAAAAAATGCTTTGCAGGAGGAGATGACATGGTTTGGACATCTCAGGAGGTAAACTGAATGTCGTGATTATCATCTAAAAAATGGTTGAAATGTTTGAACTGTTGGTTTTATTGATATAAATTAGTAGACGTGAGTTATGATCGAACTCGAGACTATGGGATTGCACACTTTACGTATGAGAATTTAAAGTTAAATAATTAAATATAAACGTTGTATTTATTTATTTATTAAACGAAATAACTAACGGACGTTAAGTAATTAATGTAATGGACTAACGGGCGTTAAAGGTATTTGGAAAAGGACTTAATTGCAAAAGTTGGGAAGGTTCCGGAATCTCTATGGGATATCCAAACCGATCGGCCAAGGAGAGAAAGAAGGAAACAAACCCAACTTGTTCACCAAGTTTGCTTGGGTATATAAACAAGGCTAGGGGTTTTATTTTTTCATCTCTTGTGCTCATTAGCTAAACCCTAAAAATTGTTTTGTGTGTTTTTCTTGTCCAAACCGATCGTACAACCCTTGTGGGTGTCGATCCATTACTTTTCCACAAACCAAGTTATTTTGTTTGATAAAACTAGCATTACTTTAATTCGGTTTAGTACGTGTGTACAAGAACATAGTAATAACATACTTTTGTTATTATCTTGGATTGAATTACAAAACGGTAAGGGGTAATTCTTATAATCCTATAAACCCTAATTAGGGTTCATCCTAATTGCTAGTTTGTGGATTTGATTCTTGTTCGGCTAGAATCAAGAAAAGGTACGCATATTCTTCTTATGTTAATTAATTATTCATTAATAAATCATATACGCTTCCGCATGTATACTTTGATGTTTTGTGATTATTTATTTGATTGTCATGTTATATAATTCCAACAGTGGCATCACGAGTCATTGGTTTTTAATGAGTAATTAATTACATAAACGCGTAATAAAACAAATAATTGTATGTTGTTTGATATGTTAATCTAGGGTTTATGTTTAATTTTGTTTGGTCGATTTTTTAGTTAATTGGGGCGTTCCCCATATTTTTTTAATGTCGACACATATAAAATTTTTAGGGTTTTGAAAATTGTTTGCTAACCTTATTAAAACCTAGAATTAATATATTAGTTGCGTGATTAATTCGTGAATAATTTGTTATGTGTCATGGAATTTTTATATGCGATCTTGTGACTTATTTGTATAAATTGTTATGATATCCATGATTATACATGCATGTTAGTCATGGATAAGTTGCTTTGATAATTGTTTAATTGTTGAGACATGTTATTACGATAAATCTTGAATTGGGAAAGACTCCAATTATATATATTAATGAATCAATTATGTGCAATTTGGTATATCATTAATTATGGGTTTACGCAATCGATTCTTCGATGTATGTGGCTCACTCTCAATTGAGAGAGTGAAAGCCCTAATTAATATATACATTAATTTAACCTAGACATTGATTATTAATAGGGTTTTATCGAATAAGTTGCATGTGGCTACTTGTTTACACGTATAAATTGTTTATTATGTGCGCATTGTTTTTTAGTAGTTTATTTTTTATTTATTACTTGTTTGTTTATTATGTTATACAGTTTTAAGCAAAGGGTAATTTTGAATAGAAAAATAATACGGACTAAACAATGGCGAAATTTGATTTGTTTTGGAAGAGTTAAGTTTTCAATAGTTTAATTGATTGGTGACTTTAGTACAAATGGTCTGAACGACTCACCCACTAGAATGAACTGTAAAGGGGTTAATAAAGAAGTGCGCACAGTCATACTGAAAGGATGTCTTAGGTTATGCTTTGCGCTTACCTGGTCCTCTGCCCCCTGTAAGTTCGAATGGAGCTACTTAGTAAGCCATAAAATGTGAAAACTCATCTTAAGGGCGAATTAGTTTTAATTCCATGCGCCACTTCTGTGGTAATTATTCGAAACACTAAGTGTTTACACTTATGCAAAAATACGGTATAATGGATGATAATTAACGCTAAATTCCTTGATTGGTGAACCCAATACCTCAATCAAAACTTTGATAATTTGATCTTTATGAATTGGTAATAAAAAGTTTTTTTTTATTAAAATTATGCTGCAAGATGAATGCATGACATCTTTGTACATATTTGATTTGACCACATAAAATCAAAACTAGTACCCTTTTAAATTAAGTTATATGCCATCTAATTAAAAGGAACACTTGAAGTTGTAATTTATGTCATGAGAGTACTTGGCTAGATTGTGATGGAGAGGTAAATCTCTATGTAAAGTGAGACCTTACATAGACATATTTGCAGTTCTTTAAGTTAGACACTTAAGTTGAGTAGGAAGTGAGACTTGGACTCAATGGCATAAGATGGGATGAAACATGTTTATATTTGCAATAGCGTTGGAAAATATAAATCCCATAATGATCTAGGAATTGGAAATTGTTTGCCAATTAATGTTCGACAAATTACCCTATTATGTGCTTTCGTTACTAGCAGATCAACTGATGTAATGGAACTACGATAATTTGGATCCTAGTTTTCGAGAAAATTCTATGGTTATATGAATATTACCTTGGGTATTTTATTTTCTTGAAAAGTTTAATTATCGAAAATACTAAAATTGAATTTTGCTAATTCTTTAAATGTATTAATGCAACATTAAACCGTAAACGAAGGTTATTCCTATATTGGTAAATTGGTCTACACCTGTAAGGGTTTTTGGTAGAGTCAACCTTACTAAAAGAATAAACCTAGTCCTCTTTTATAAGAAAGAGTGAGATTCAATCCTATTCCTTTTCATGAATGAAGAAAGGTATGATAGGACAATTAGAATTGTCTAAATTCTAAATACATAACTAGTAAGCAAATTTTAATAGTTAAGAAAATTGCATATTTCCGAGTTATTAAATTAGAAGCTAGACTAATTACTGTATAATTGGTAAAAGACAAACTAGCATATTTTATCTAGTTGTTTTGTTTTGACCATTTAAAAAGTACTACTTACAATTGTTGGAATAGTAGAACTATTAAAAAAAATTGCATGCCCAATTTTTCAAGTTAATAGCATTGATGGATAGTTCATCATCTACATAGTAGAACACACTCTTTTAGTACATAATTAATTGTTATGTATGGACTTTCTCAAAGGTGTAGGAAAGTAAATAGAACACTATTTTCTTTCAATGGTTAATGAAACACTTACAATGCTGTCAAATCCAGTGGGAGTATGTTGTTCTTATTACTGAATAAGGAATTAATGTAATGATCTCTTATTCAGTGGGAGTTACAAGCTTTGTCATCTTGGTAGTAACCGAGATTATCTCTAGAATGTCTTACGATAATTACTTTCCACTTGTAGACACTTATGTTTTCAAGGATAGTCATGTACGTTTCCTTATTAGACAATGAAGTGGTTCTACATCTACTAGTTATGCTAATATCAATGACACAATCATATTAGTCACATAAACAAACATATGTCGTGCTGTTTATCTGCTACATGATATTGTTCAATGCACAAGTGGGAGAAATCTATATTGTGTGCAAGGTACAACATATAGGTATATGATTTAAAGGATTCTCTTGACTGCAAGGTAAGAGACTAACATTCTAATATAACTTGAACATATCTGATTCAAGAAACACTTGGTGTTGCAATTTACGTCATGTGAGAACTTGGCGAGATTGCAACAACAAAGTAAATCTCTATGTGAAGTCAGACCATGCATGGACATATTTGCAGTTTCAAAATTAGACAAGTATTTAGAACTTGTGTCAAAATGATATATAAGACTACTTAAAATTAGATATTTATGTATTATTAGAATGACATAAATGAAGTAATCGAATGCTACTTTAATTTGTATATTTATGAATTTTCGAATGACATAAATAAATGAATAAATAATGTAGTCCTACATTATTGTGAAGTAAATAAAATAACTTGAAATTACAATTGAAATCAAAAGTTGTGTTCATAATTACTTTAGTTAAACATGTTTATGATTCATTGTAAAGACATAAACATAAAGTCTTTTAAGACTTATAATAAAGTAAGACGTTAACTTGTTATGTTTTTTAATTAAGACATATACAAGAAGTCATTGAGTTGATCAATGATTTATAACGTTAAATGGGATTATAACAATTTATGTTTTCTTGATGAGACATGGATATGAAGTGACTTGGTTAAAGTGTACTTGTGTTATAAAGCATGCAATTGGCTTGGAAAGTCTATTATACCATTAAGTTGACTTAGTTGGTAAATAGGTAAGCCAAAAGGAATATGTTTATCTTATATATTGTTAGATTGTCTTACAATATTAAATTCTAATGAATACCACAAGTTGATGGTATGTTCAGTTAGGAGAATCAAACTCTATTTGATTTGTTTGATTCATGATAACCATAACTTCTTTCTTAAAAAGTAACAAGGTGAGAATATTGAGTATGGATTGAATATACTCAATATGACTCCAACCTAAAAGATTAATAAAACACTATTTCATTATGGAATGTGATTAATCACATTAAGTTTTAAAATTGAAGATTCTGAATTTGTTAAACTACTTATGAATATGTTGTTAACAAACTTAAGTCAGGAATTATCAATGTGTATTTGTAATGTCCCAAAAAGAGAACAATGTAGTTTTGCTCTAAATTGCTAAAGTATATATAGATAGTCTATATATTACAAAAGGCAAGTGGGAGTTTTTTTTTTTGAAAGATAAAATTACAAGATACATAATCTTCTAAAACACACTAGTAAATATCATGATGAGGTTAGACATGTAAATGATAGACCTCAAGATGATGGAATTTTCATTCATAGATCTGCAAGGATATCTCAGATATTTGATTTATATGCTGAGAAGAACATGAGTTACAGGATTATAGTAAACCTGATAATCATTATGATGGATTACCAAATATTGAATTGGGTAAATTACTCATACTATGAATGTTAGAGATGGTGTCCATAAAGATAATCAATTTTGGAAATTTGGTTTATCTTAATAGTTAGACTAGAGAATGGAAATGAGTTACTTCAAAGAGATGAAAAACCCTAGTGGTTTGAATTTCTATGTAGAAATCATATGGACAAAATTGTACACATATTTAATGCATGTTTTATGACAAGATTATTAATCATACTTAAGAAATTAATTATGATTGAATATTCTTTTCTAGACACATTAAAAATATAAAGATGATAATTGTCATACTTGTTTTCATTAATATGAAATATGACAATAGAATATCAAAATTCTTTCTTGAGAAATTACTTGAGCGAGGACGGTAAGTAATTGAAAGATTTTTTGAATTAATATAATCTTTGAAAGTGTACGAAGTGCAAATAATTCATGAATGGATAAATGCATGCATCTATGAAATTATTCTTATGTTTAATTATTAAATCTAGTTTTGATTTATAATTGAAATAAGATAAATTTTAAGTATTCCTGAAAGCTAGTGGGAGTATTATGTTAAGGTTTTAAATCTTATATGTTGTATAACATATAGGAAGTAACATTCCTTGTAAGCTAAATGTTAAGTCTTAGATTGGAATGTAACTTCACTTATAAGATTTAAGAATTAAAACATACAACCTTGGAATATATGTTTATTGTTAATAAACATGTGCAGTAAAATAAATGATTCTAATAAAACATAATATATCATTTGGGAAATGGATAAATATCTTTTGACAAGATAAAACATGAATGAAATCTAAGTTTAACCTGTAGATTCATCATGTACATCATGTTGTGTATTTAAATTGTCGTATAATTCTTGAATGATAGATGATTTGACAATATTGATATCTAATTAAAAGTTATTAGATAACTTGTGTAATGAATATTCTAATAGAATTACATCCTCAAAACCTGGAATTGCTCCTAGATTCTATGGATGAACAATATGTCAAATGTTGTGAAAATTGTCATCAGCGTTAAACTTGAAAGTTAGGAAAGCATCAAACATTACACAAGGATATTAAAGTTTACGGAGTTTTAATGAGCATATTGTTGTTTGTATACAATGATGCTGGTTTAATTGAGATGACACTCAATACTAGTCATGGTAGGATTTCATCCTTGATAATGACCATGTGAACTAGTTATGCTACTAAGAGCGCAGTTGCATTATACATTAAAAAAATAAGAATACTTTAAACTTAAAAATGTTTGGAAGTTTAATTGTCATAAATTGGTGATAGAGGATGTCGCACACTTTATGAATTATTATGTGGATTGTTGAATGCACACATACAAGGACTTCATTAATTGAATTCTTGAAATAAGTATTCTCAAAATTACGATAGATCAAGTTGGTTGATTTATGCCTTGTCAACAAGTATGATTGTCATTACTTGAGGTATAATTCATCAACTGGAATTTTCATGCATTGATCTATTTGGTATTTGGATAAAAGATGTTAAACAATTGTTATAATAAATCAAATACTAGGTATGTTTGATTTTATAATATATTGTATCCTATATTTGCATGTTTAATCCGTGAATAAATTTATTTATTCTAAATCATCCGTTGTCAATTAATGATATGAGAGTATCATTAAACTAAGACAAATCTGAGAGATATGGTAGAATATACTTGAAAGTATATTGATGAGAATGCATACCAATTTCAGATGATATTCAATGAATTGAATATAGGACTTATCCCAACTACATAATTTACTTTATGTATATTATTATTAAGTAAATCATGAATAGTTATCCTCAGACTTGAGATACCAGATAAGTGTCATGAATGTAGTGCACTTCTGTGGAGCAACTTAACGCTATACGTAACTGGTAGTCATAAGGGTTGTTTTCAGAAATGTTACAAAGTTTATGGGTTATTCTCGTAGTCAAGATAGAATTTGTTCCTTCAAATTTATTTGGAGTTTAATACTGCTGGGCCCCTCGTAGGGTTGACAAGATGTTTGCGTGGCCACGCCCAAAGTTCTCCCCTGAATATGTTCAGAAGATTTGGTAATCTTGCTCAATCACTAATAACGAGAAACAGAATGGTTGAATAAAAAATGACTTCATTTCATATCTTTATTTAACTTATTTAACATGATATTAGAAACAAAAGGATAATAATAATGAGAAATCATTAAAAGGTTTTCCAGGAGCCTTGCTCGAGTTGTACTAGAGGCATCGAAGTGTTGCTAGACGCTAACCGAATGTGATCACTCTATTAAGATATATCCAAGTGGGAGTTGTTGGTTTTATGGATATAAATTAGTAGACGTGAGTTAGGATCGAACTCGAGACTATGGGATTGCACACTTTACGTATGAGAATTTAAAGTTAAATAATTAAATATAAACGTTGTATTTATTTATTTATTAAACGAAATAACTAACGGACGTTAAGTAATTAATGTAATGGACTAACGGGCGTTAAAGGTATTTGGAAAAGGACTTAATTGCAAAAGTTGGGAAGGTTCCGGAATCTCTATGGGATATCCAAACCGATCGGCCAAGGAGAGAAAGAAGGAAACAAACCCAACTTGTTCACCAAGTTTGCTTGGGTATATAAACAAGGCTAGGGGTTTTATTTTTCTATCTCTTGTGCTCATTAGCTAAACCCTAAAAATTGTTTTGTGTGTTTTTCTTGTCCAAACCGATCGTACAACCCTTGTGGGTGTCGATCCATTACTTTTCCACAAACCAAGTTATTTTGTTTGATTAAACTAGCATTACTTTAATTCGGTTTAGTACGTGTGTACAAGAACATAATAATAACATACTTTTGTTATTATCTTGGATTGAATTACAAAACGGTAAGGGGTAATTCTTATAATCCTATAAACCCTAATTAGGGTTCATCCTAATTGCTAGTTTGTAGATTTGATTCTTGTTCGGCTAGAATCAAGAAAAGGTACGCATATTCTTCTTATGTTAATTAATTATTCATTAATAAATCCTATACGCTTCCGCATGTATACTTTGATGTTTTGTGATTATTTATTTGATTGTCATGTTATATAATTCCAACATGAACATCTCAGGAGGAGACGACGCACATCATCAATTAAGCAAGAAAGCATGACTCTTGCTTTTCAATTGGCTTTTTTTTTTTTCCTTTTTTTTTAATCATTAATTGCTACTTCATTTATCTTATTGAGAGTGTTTAGGCTGTTTTCTTTATGTGGGTAGTTTCCTTTAGGCTTTTTAAGTGGTCTATTACCCTCAATTATACATATATTAGAGACTCATATATGTATATAACTACAAGTTTTGTCATTTTTCTTGTACATAGACTTATATATGCTAGAATTTCTTATATTCTTATAGTCATATAGTCTATGAATCATTACACTCTTATACTCAGACACGTATAAACACTGATAACATCAAATAATATCATATTTTGGTTATCAATATCCTAGGTTTAATTCTTTATTTAATTACATTCTATATGAATTCGATACTTAATCGCTTCGTATTTGCATAACATGATTTAATGGAGCATTGAAACGGAAATATATGGACAAAGACTAAGTTTGAAAGAAAAAAATAGTGGAAAACTGCATCTAAGCCTTCTTTTATAAACACAAACAGCTATAAAACGACAAGTGTTATCATGCTTAAGGCATACCTAAAAAACCCTTAAAAATTAATGCTAAAAAACTAAGGCCAAAAAGAGCGAAAGTGGAATCTTGCTTCTTACGCTAACCTTGTCATCTTTTAAGGAATTGAATGGAGATTAGAGAGGCTTAATTAAAGTATGCTTGCTAAAGTGTGCACATAACATATGATTTAACCCACACAAAAGATACCATATGTTAATATATATACATGTGCTATTTCTGGCTTTTAGAGATATTATTATAACATTGCTTATCGTACATTTGGTAAAATTTTATAATGCTTAAGACTTTAAAAGAATACCAAAATTGAAAGAGGAGACAATGTCCATTTTTAGAGTATGGCATCATCAGTAAGACAGTAATGTCATGTTAGTTACATTTTGATATTACTAAAAATTATAAATTGACCGGTACTAAATACTATAAATCAAAATTTGATGGTTCATACAAACATGGTGTTATTTCCCTTCTGATAAATTTGGCCGTTAAAAAAATTGTTGGTTCAAGACTCGCTTAATAGAACAGATTTTGTCTTTATTTGACTGTCTAAAAATTCATGTCAATATGATAGATCATATTTAGCAGTGTCATTGTGAATATTATAAAAAGATGTTATCGGGTAAAAATTAGAAATGATTTCTATGATAAAGGATAAAAGTTTAGAACTTCAGATAATAGACCAAGTAACATTGTGGGTCAATGGGTAAAAGTTAATTGGTTCATCATGAGTTTGACAATGATTTGTGATTTATAATAGCAATGTGGTTTTGTTCAATAAATTTTATATATGTCAAAATTTGTTGGATCGTGTGTTTTTAACAAGCTTTAAGAATCTGTTTCTTTGTATCAATCTGAATGATCTTTGATATTTTTCTTAGAATGTTAACATAAAACAAGTAACGCAATAGTATAAATCTAACTGAGATTCATTTAGGGTTCTGTTTAGGAAAGACACTTAATTTTTTTTGAACGGCGATTTTCATTAAACTAGCAAGCCGCTAGAAAACGGGAAATAGATTTTCAATATGGAACAAACATTAACCAGATCAATTGTCCAGTCAAGCCAACAAGATTGAAAATTCATACTTCTATGAGAGATCTACAAATGAGAGAGAAGCTTGATATCATCGCCTATTGTGTCCTTCCTCGGAGGCTTCATGTCAAAGCATAACCTGTTCCTAAAGTGCCATATGGACGAAAGAGTAGTTTGAACAGTTTTGGAAGGAAAATTGTTGGAATCAGCCCATGAAATCAAGGAGTGGAGATCTTAATTATCTTTTCTTTGAATGACAATCTTTCATTAACAAACTAGCAAAAAGCTAGAGAAGGGAATTACAAGTTTATTATACAAGCAACTAAGAGATTATAAATCCACTCAATCCAATTTGGACACAAATTTTATTCCTACTCCTATGAATGATCCACAAATGGGACAACATTCTAATTTCCTCACCGATCGTATCCTTTTGAGGAAGTTTTAGATCAAAACATAATCTATCCCAATATCTTCATATAACCCAAGTAGTACATTGAACGAAAGCATCAAACCTATCTTTTTTTCTTCGGATCTCATCAATCCTATTGAATCAGCTGGCCCATGTGATTAAATCACATAAAGTTCTTGGATAATCGGCTAAACGCCACCATTTATCAATCGATGTCCATAATGTTAGAATTAAAGTAATCAAGAAATCATAAGAAGTATGTACCAATCGAAAGCCGAAGGGCTGAACTGTTGTTTAGATAGTTTGTAACCATATAGCGGTTATTAGTAGTTAAAAGTAGTTATAGTTAGTTAAATAACCGTTTTATGGTTATGGTAGTTAATTTTCAGTTACAACCGAATAGTCACGATGGTTCATGTAACCGGTTAGTACTCTATATATAGGAGTCATTTGTAACGTTTATTAGTATGTGGATAATAATAATATTGTGTGTTTATCATAAAACAAACTCACCCTCTGTGTTATACCGAATCACTGCACAATCTGATGTGCATACCCATACACGTTCATCCATGATTGATCCAAGATCCGTAGGACCTCAACATGGTATCAGAGCATGATGGTTAATGCACTACAAGAAATATATCGATTACCCATGGACTCAATTTGTGGGTAAAAGACAAAATTTCATGGGTAATTGGCAAATACCCACGTAATACCCGTGAATATATAAATGTGGGTAAAACCTCCGAGGGTAAATGTTTGCCCACAACATTTTCAATACATGGGTATTTTTCCCACAACATAATTTGTGGGTGTTCGTATTTAGATGGTGGGAAAATCTTTCATGGGATTTTATAAATACCATAAAAATTCCCTTGAATTTTGTCAGGGTGGTCGGTGGGTAAAAATTCACACATATACGGTAGTGTCTAAATCCAGGTGTAAATTTTTTAAATTTACCCGTAATAATCCGTGGCTAATTTGCGACTAAATAACAATATTTTTCTAAAAGTCCATTTCATGTAGATCGATATACAAAGATAATCACAAACGTTAATAATAGAATGACACTACAATCAATCAATTAATAATCTTCAATGGGTTAATTTATCGTTTATTAGAAACATAGATCATGAAATATACATATACCTAACATCTGAAAGTTCTAAGAGCAACATAATGTATCATCTTTTATTCTTTTACATATATATGTCGTTTTATACAATAATGAAGGAGAAGGTATATTTAAAGTGAAGCCGTCCACCAGTTTACTCGTTGTGAGGTGCTCAAACATTAATGGCCATCTCCTTTGAGTTGTATTCACATTGAATCTGTAAATGCAATAAGAGGTGTAAATGACCAAAAATGTAATTAGATGAACAAAAACGAAATTTAATATAAAAATGGTTTGGATAATAGCGAAATGTTATATATGGAGTAATTCATGACAATCATTTTCAAGCCTGTAGATAAAATGTAGCCTCCTCAAATGAATTCGGTGAGCTTGTGACTATAAAATAATGAAACCTATCAACCCTAAAACAAATATGTTAAGCATATCAATATTCATTTTTAAGCAGTAAGCATATCATTATTGATCAATAAGAGTGAGCAAAGATGAACAACAAACGCCAACATGTGAAAAGTAAACCCAACACCAACAATAAATGATAAAAAGGGAAATTATGGTGGATAATCTTTAAACGTTTTTAAAATAATGAAAAGTGCAAAAGAAAATTCTTGAAAACTTCATGACAGACGGTTTCAAGAGGAAGGTTTAAAGAAGTTTTGGTTGGAGGCTTTGAAATAAATAGACGGTTCAAGGGGTGTCAGTTTGTTGAATGAGATTATATGGGGATTAAAATTTTGAAATTTTAAATGGCGGAAGTTTTGAAATTTTAAAATTTTAAGTGAAGATTAAAGATCATAAATCATCTCCTTATTTTATAAGAAATAATTTTAGTATATAAAATAAAAAACGTACTCTCTCCTTATCAAATTAGGGATGTCTATCTTTGTAAGAAATAAGTTTGATCGGAGGCATGGAAAAAAATAAAGTTTTATAGTTGCGGTAAATTAAATTAAGTGTTCATTTTCAAAATTTTATCAATCAATATACTTTTTAAAAAGTCATGATTAAATCTATACTACATATAAAAAAACACGTTGTTTAAAACTTCAAAACTTCAAAAGTGAGTGATGTTGTAAGACTAAAATACATGTACTTATAAAACACAAATCAGGGGCCGTTTGGTTTGTTGCTAGGAATCACAATGGATATCAGATTTGGTATGGGGTAGAATGACAATAGATATGAAAAAGTGTATCATTACGATTGTTTATGTTTGGTTGATGAAATATGGAATGAAAAAGTGTATAGTTATTTGAATTTTGTAGTGTAAAAGAAAATGGCTCGCGGGAATGGATTTCAAATACATCAAATTTGTGTGTAATTAATATATAACTATGATATATCCATTTCATTACTGGGCTCACAAAACAAACACCTTTAATCACTTTAATAGTCATAGTCTCATTACTATAGTGGGATACCAAACACACCCTCAATCTATGAAATATTTAAATACTCAATTGCAACTTAAACCATTAAATTCATTCGCTCTCACTTACTACACACTTATATATTTATAAAAAAAATAAATTACACACAAATTAGCTCTACTATAACATAGTCACTAAACACGAGTGATCATCTAGTTTTAATGTGATAATAACACTTTTAGGTTGTGTATAAGAATAAAATGGACATCACGATTACAAACTATAAGTAGACACACAAAGTATACACATGAAGTTCTTCACATGTGTGTACACACAAATAAAGTGGTGGGTATAACTGTGGGCATGTATTCACCCACAAATTAATCATAAAAAAAATTGCTACAAAATATCCATCGAAAAAGACGTGGGTAAATTTGCGGGTGCATGTTTACCTACAAACCACCTATGGAAATTTACCCATGAAAAATTGGATGCTTGTAATCCGTGGTAACAAAGACTTACCCACATTATTACCCACACATTTACCCATGATAAGTTTCTTTATAGGTAATGGTGAAAGGTTTTAATGGATATTTAAATAATAGTATGTCCGGATTTGAACTCGAGACTTCGGGATTGCACACATTACGTATGAGAATTGATGTACATAATTAATATAAATAAAACGTTATTTTTATTAATTATTAATCACTAAATAAAACATAACGATAGTTAAATAATTAACGAGGTTTGGTTAACGGTCGTTAAATATTAACTAGAAGGACTAGAGATGAAATTACAAGTCGGGAAAGTTCTAGAATCCCCTTGGGATGAATATGGCCGATCGGTGGGGGTTTCCAAAACCCAATCCCACTCTAACTTGGACACCAAGATAAGTTACCTATAAATACAATTCATTGTATTCATTCATAACCTAATCTTGGATCACCAATAACCTAATTTCTTCTCCTTCTCCTCTTCTCTTTGTGTGGCCGGTCGAATACCCTAACCCAAGGGTGTTTCGATTTTGTCTAGCTCAAAGACACAAGTGTTTGGTTTATTTGTGATTCAAGGAACTAGCTTCTCCACATCAAATCGCTATTAGTACGTGTGTACAAGAACGAAGTACAAGCACACTTGAGCTTGTAATCCTTGGTGGTCGATTTATTTGGGTTGGACGATTTGTATAAACCCTAGTTTAGGGTTTTGGGTTTTGTTACTTGATCACATAATCGTTTGATTGCTTGAATTGCTAAAAGGTACGCACTTTCTTGTTTGGTTAATTAATTACATATATTATTCCTATAGTCTTCCGCTGCTTGCTTTGATGATGTATTTGTTTTATGTATAATTGTTATAAGTATAAAATTCCAACAGTGGCATCACGAGCCGTTAATATGATGTAATTAATTACCGAAACACATAAAAATTGGATCTTTATGATTATATGCATGCTTTTTATGGTTTCTAGGGTTTTGAATTCGAAACCCTAATTTTATTTAATATGGGTCGATTACCCTAATATTATTTAATTAGGTTTTAATTTTGTAAAACTTGTAGAAACCCTAGGATTGCATGCTAATTTTATGTGGTTAATTAATGAATAATTGTTATGTGCCATGTAATATGCGTATCTTGGGTGATAATTGTTATGCGGAATCCATGGTGGAACATGCATGTTTTGCCATGGAGTATTGTTTATTATATATTGATTAATTGTTAAGTGATACACACATGTTTTATTTATTTAATAATTATTGAATTGGGGAAGACCTCAATTATAACTAATAAAATTCGTTACGTGCTAATTGGTATACTATTAACTTTGCTTACGCAATCGACTTGTCGATGTATGTGGCTCATCTTTTCGCGAGATGAAAGCACTAGTTAATGTATGCATTTATTTACGCCTAGAATTGTTATTAGAGTTTATTGAAATAATTATGCATGTGGCTAATTGTTTTTACATATGTTAAAATTGTTTAGTTATATGTTTATATTATTTGAGTGTGTTTAATTTTTATTAAAATGTTTTTTTGTTTATATATTGTTTTGACATGTTAGTAAGCAAAAAGGGTTTTTTTTATGAATAGAAAATTAAATGGACTAAATAATGGCGAAATTGATTTATTATCTAAGAATTATTCTTGAACTTTTAATCGACTGATGCGACTGTACTAAATGGTTAGAACGGCTCACCCACTAGAACAAACTATAAAGGGGTATTTAAGAAGTGAGCACAGTCTCACTGAATGGATGTCTAAGGTTATGCTTCAGCGCTTACCTGGTCCTCTGCCCCCTGTGCGTTCGATTGGAGCTACCTAGTATAACCATTCTATGTACGAAGCATCTTAGTGCAAAGTTGTAAGTTTCTCAACGCATCGATTAAAACTTTGTAGAATTCAATCTTAGCAATTAAAATCTCTAAGTAAGTTTTTCGAAAATATTATGTTATAAAGTTGTATGCATGCTTCTTTATACATAAGTTTTGATTACACATCAAAAATTGTACCCTTTAAAATTTAAGTTTATGCCATCTAATGATATGAAACACTTGAAGTTGTAATTTAGTTATGTGAGACCTTGATCTAGATTACAATAACGAGGTGAATTATTTTGTTGTGTGAGACCTCAGCTTTATGATTTGCAGTTTCTAAATTAGACAACTTAATTAAGTTAGTTAGTGAGACCTATAACTTAAGGCATAAGATGGGATGAAACATGCTTACGTTTTGCATTAATTGTTTTGGCAAAATTGTAAATCCCATAATTTTTGGAATTGAAAACTTGTTTGTCAATTATCGTTTTTCAACGATTACCTATTCTATACTTTCACCACTAGCAGATCAACTGATGTGGTGGAACTATGATAATGAGGATCCAAAATTCAAGGAAAATTCTATGGTTAATATGAATATTGACCAAAGGGTAATTTTATTTTCTTGAATGTTTACTTATCGAAAGTACTAACTTTTGAACTTTTATTTCTGTAGAAATGGCTCAAGCTGAATCTACTGCACTAGCCTCGTCGTTCAAATCTATGTTTGATCGAGAGAAATTGACTGGTAGCGCGAATTTCAATGATTGGTATCGGCAACTCAGAATTGTCTTGAGGGTTGCCAAAAGACTCAATTATTTGACTACGCCTTGTCCTCCTGAACCTGCAGCTGATGCTACTGCTGAAGCACGAGCTGCATGGCAATCTGAGTATGACAAGTATAATGAGGTCGCCTGCATTATGCTCGGGAGTATGAACTCAAGCTTGCAAAAGCAATTTGAGAATTACTTCCCTAATCTCATGCTGGAAGAATTGCAAAGGTTGTTTGAAAAGCCTGTGACTGTAGAGCTGTATGACTTGATTGATGCTCTTCATAGTTGCAAGCAAGGAGATGGGAAACCTGTAAGCGCCCACTGTCTGGAAATGATGAGTTACATGGACCAGTTGGGGCGTTTGAACTATGTCTACCCTAATGACATACAAATTGGCCTGATCAACAGATCCCTTAACAAGGAATTTGATGGTTTCGTGCGCAATTATAATATGCATTGCACGGGGAAGACAGTCAGTGAGGTACATGCAATGCTCATTGATTACGAAAAAGGTTTGCCTAAGAAGGCCTCTACACCTGCGGTTTTGACCATCCAGAAGGGTAGAATTTCTAAGCCTAATAAGCCGCTAGCGAACAAGAAAGGGAAAGGTAAGGGTAAAGCTGATAAGGGAAAACAAGTTATGACTTATCAGCAAGAACCCAAGAAGTACCCTCCCAAAAAGCGTGAGAATCCGAAGAAGGATCAGGCTTGTCATCACTGCACCGAGGTTGGACACTGGAAGAGGAATTGTCCATTGTACCTTGATGAGTTGCGCAATAAGAGGTATAAAAATACTGGCACTGTGGCCAGTACTTCAGGTACTCTTTTGATGATAGAATTATTTGCTTTTCCTCATAAAATAAATTCCTGGGTATATGATACTGGATGTGGTATTCACATATGTAATACACTGCAGGGACTTAGAGGAGCAAGGAAGCTTGCCTATGGACAGCAATACCTGCACGTGGGTAATGGAGCACATGCAGTCGTTGAAGCTATAGGCACGTTTGATTTAGTTTTACCTTCGGGTTTAGTACTGTCATTAAACGATTGTCATTACGCACCTTCCATTGTTAGGGGTGTCGTTTCTGTTTCCTTGTTAAAAGATATTGGTTTCGTTCATGCATTTACTGATTATGGAATTTCTGTTTCTTTAAATGATATTTTTTACTTTAATGTTATTCCAGTAAATGGTGTGTTTGAAATTGATTTGCATGATAATGTTGTTGATAAAAATAATTCTGTCTTTAGCATCAATAATAAAAGAATCAAAGGTGATTTGGATTCTTCATTTCTTTGGCATTGTAGACTTGCTCATATAGGCAAGAAACGCATGCAACAGCTGCAACACGATGGGCTTTTGCAAGACATCAATGATGAATCATTTGATAAATGCGAATCTTGCATATCTGGGAAGATGACCAAGAAACCTTTTACAAATAGTTTAGAAAGGGCTTCTGATCTTCTTGGTGTGATACATACTGACGTATGTGGACCACTAAGACATGTGTCAAGAAAGGGTGCTAGCTACTTCTTAACCTTTACTGATGATTTCAGTCGTTATGGTTATGTTTATTTACTTAAACATAAACATGAAGTCTTTGAAACATTTAAGGTTTTTAAGAGTGAAGTAGAACTGCAACTAGGAAAGAAGATTAAAGCTCTTCGATCCGATAGAGGTGGTGAATATTTAAGCCAAGAGTTTAAAGATTATCTAGCTGAGTGTGGTATTGTCCAGCAACTCACATCTCCTTATACTCCACAACAAAATGGTGTATCTGAGAGAAGGAATCGTACATTGCTAGACATGGTGCGATCGATGTTTAATCTTACTACTCTTCCCTTATCCTTTTGGGATTATGCTTTGGAAACTGCTGTTCGCATATTGAATATGGTTCCAACTAAGAAGGTTGATAAGACTCCTTATGAAGTGTGGTATGGGAAACCTCCCAACTTGTCTTACTTAAAGGTCTGGGGTTGTGAGGCGTTTGTTAAACGTGACTCTGCTGATAAGCTGCAACAACGATCTGTTAAGTGTGTCTTTGTAGGATACCCAAAGGAAACAATGGGTTACTACTTTTACTTTCCACCTGAAAACAAAGTAATTGTTGCTAGGTATGGAGACTTTCTTGAAAAGGATCTCATATCTCATGAATTCAGTGGGAGAGTATATGATCTTGAAGATGATCAAGAAGATACAACACCTTCTGAAAACACTAGCCAACCTCAAGTAGAACCTGAAAGTCTGGGCGTTCCACCTGAGATTGAAGTGGTTCCCATTCGTAGATCTGCAAGGACTACGCGTGCACCTGAGCGTCTATGTCTCAACGTAGAAGCTGAGGAAAATATGTTAGGGGATCTTGGTGAACCTGCTAACTATAAAGCTGCCATGATGAGTCCTGAAAAGGAAAAATGGCGAGTTGCAATGAATGGGGAAATGCAATCCATGAAAGATAACGAAGTCTGGATAAAGGTTGACTTACCTCCAAATGCTAAGGTAGTTGGAAGTAAGTGGCTCTTTAAGATAAAGACTGACATGGATGGCAATGCACACACCTATAAAGCTCGTCTTGTAGCTCAAGGTTATACTCAAACCTATGGGGTAGACTACGAGGAGACATTTTCTCCTGTAGCAGACATTAGAGCTATTAGGATTCTTATAGCCATAGCTGCGTACTATGACTATGAGATATGGCAAATGGATGTCAAAACTGCCTTCTTAAACGGTCGCCTAGATGAGGACATCTATATGGCGCAGCCTGAAGGGTTTGTGAATCCAAAGTTTCCGAAGCGTGTATGCAAACTTCAAAGATCCATTTATGGGTTGAAGCAAGCATCAAGGCAATGGAACAAGAAGTTTGATGAAGAAATCAAGAAATTTGGTTTCATTCAAAATCTTGATGAGCCATGTGTGTATCACAAAGCTAGTGGGAGTAATGTTATTTTCCTTGTCTTATATGTCGATGACATATTGATCATGGGAAAAGACATTCCAAGTATGCAAGATGTAAAGTCTTATCTTGGAGAGTGCTTTTCTATGAAGGACTTAGGGGAAGCGGCATTTATTCTGGGAATCAAGATCTACAGAGATAGATCAAGGCGGTTAATTGGACTAAGCCAAAGTACTTACATTGATAAAATACTGAAGAGATTTAGTATGCAAAATTCCAAGAAGGGATATTTGCCGATGCAAGTTGAACATGGCTTAAGTAATAAACTATGCGCGTCAACACCTGCTGAGGTGGAATACATGAGGAAAGTTCCTTATGCTTCGGCTGTAGGATCTATCATGTATGCTGTGAGATGTACAAGGCCTGATGTGGCGTTTGCACAGAACATTACCAGTCGGTATCAACAGAACCCAGGTGTGAAACACTGGCAAGCTGTTAAGAACATTCTTAAGTATCTAAGGGCTACTAAAGATATGTTTCTAGTGTATGGAGGAAATCCAGATGCAGAACTTGATGTTACAGGTTTTTGCGATGCGTCATTCCAAACTGATAAAGATGATACGAAGTCTCAGACGGGTTATGTCTTTGTCATTAATGGAGGAGCAGTTGACTGGAAGAGCAAGAAGCAAACAACGGTTGCGATGTCTATTACAGAAGCTGAGTACATAGCTGCTTCAGAAGCTGCGATGGAAGCTGTTTGGATTAGGAAATTCATTTCGGGACTTGGAGTAATGCCCTCAATCGAATTACCTTTAAATGTGTATTGTGACAACTCTGCTGCAATAACATTTGCCAATGAGCCTGGAGTCATGAAGGGCGCCAGACATTTTCCTCGTCGATATCACTATGTTCGAGAACAAGTCGACATAGGTGAAATCAATCTACTCAAAGTTCATACAGATGAAAATCTAGCTGATCCCTTTACGAAGCCTTTGCCAAAAGATAAACTTACTGACCATGCTGATGGGATAGGACTTCGTTTAGCTAGTAGTTTCATGCAGATCTGTGATTAGTATTTGGATAAAGGATGTTATGAACAAATATTACTTTAATGAAATAAAATAGTTGTTTATGTTTATTTTTCATTTTCTTAATATTATATCCTATATTTGCATGTTTAATCCGTGAATAACTTATGTTATTCTAAATAGTCCGTTGTCGATCAATGATGTGGGAATGTCATTGAATTAAGACAAATCTGAGTTTTGGTAGAATATACTTTTAAAGTATATTGATGCGTGGGACATACCAGATTCACATGATATTCAATGAATTGAATATAGGACTCATCCCAACTTTACATGATGATACTTTTGGATTTTATCATTAAGTATATCATGAAGTGTTTATCCTCAGACTTGAGATACCAGATAACTGATATGAATGTAGTGCATTTGTGTAAGATAGTCTAACGCTATCCGTAACTGGTAGTTATAAGGGCTATTTTCGGAAGTGTTGCAAAATTCATGAGTTATGTTTGTAGTCAAGAGAATTTGTTCCTTTGAATTTGTTTCAAAGCATAATACTATATTTGGGCCCCTCGTAGGGTTGACAAGATGTTTGTATGGCCATACCCAAGATCTATCTGGAATACGTTCAGATGATTTGGTAATCTTGTTCAATCATATACAACGAGAAACAGAATATTAACTTATGAAATGACTTGATCCATATTCATAGTTAATGTAGTATTAGTAACAAAAGGATAAGTAAAAATGATGAATCATTAAATGGTTTTTTCCAGGAGACCATGCTCGATTCGATCTGGGGGCGTTGGCGTGTGAAAGCTAGACTCACCAATGTCATTACTATATTTAGTAATATCCAAGTGGGAGCTGAAAGGTTTTAATGGATATTTAAATAATAGTATGTCCGGATTTGAACTCGAGACTTCGGGATTGCACACATTACGTATGAGAATTGATGTACATAATTAATATAAATAAAACGTTATTTTTATTAATTATTAATCACTAAATAAAACATAACGATAGTTAAATAATTAACGAGGTTTGGTTAACGGTCGTTAAATATTAACTAGAAGGACTAGAGATGAAATTACAAGTCGGGAAAGTTCTAGAATCCCCTTGGGATGAATATGGCCGATCGGTGGGGGTTTCCAAAACCCAATCCCACTCTAACTTGGACACCAAGATAAGTTACCTATAAATACAATTCATTGTATTCATTCATAACCTAATCTTGGATCACCAATAACCTAATTTCTTCTCCTTCTCCTCTTCTCTTTGTGTGGCCGGTCGAATACCCTAACCCAAGGGTGTTTCGATTTTGTCTAGCTCAAAGACACAAGTGTTTGGTTTATTTGTGATTCAAGGAACTAGCTTCTCCACATCAAATCGCTATTAGTACGTGTGTACAAGAACGAAGTACAAGCACACTTGAGCTTGTAATCCTTGGTGGTCGATTTATTTGGGTTGGACGATTTGTATAAACCCTAGTTTAGGGTTTTGGGTTTTGTTACTTGATCACATAATCGTTTGATTGCTTGAATTGCTAAAAGGTACGCACTTTCTTGTTTGGTTAATTAATTACATATATTATTCCTATAGTCTTCCGCTGCTTGCTTTGATGATGTATTTGTTTTATGTATAATTGTTATGAGTATAAAATTCCAACAAATGGTCGGGTAAAAAATTTAGCTGGAAAGTAATACCCACTAAATTACCCACATATATACCCACAATAACTCACGATATGGGTAATCCGTGAGAAATTTTTTGGTGCCAATTATTTACCCACATATTGCACACCATATATATTTATGTGGGTATTTTAGTGGGTAAATCCGTGAGAAATTCGAGGTAAAATAAAATCGAATTTGTAAGTCATGATTGGGGGTAATGGGTGGGTATTAGGTGGGTAAATGCCCTCAAACTGATGAGTGTGGGTAATTATCGTGGGTATTCCATCAGATTCTTGTAGTGACGTGGATCGATCATTGCAGTCCAGAAAGTTATCGCCTATAAAGAACAAGATAACTCGAAAAGCATAAACGCAAGAAGAATGAAGAACAGAAAGAAGGTCATGTTATTTGCAAGAAGATACGTTCCAGAAAGAAGTCTTACGCATGTATGGCGGGAATAAGACACGACAAGAAAAGAAGTACATAGGAATGAAGAAAAGTTACAATGAGGGAACATAAAAGATCCAAGCAGGCAAGCCAAAAGAAAGAGGTGGTTTGGGAATAGACCTTGTAAACAAAGTCCACCAGGTTTTGCAGGGGATAAGTGTTGAAATAGAGAACGATTTGGAAAAGATATGTACAAGGACGATGATCAAGAAGATTATCCATGGAACGATAAAAGGCAACTAAACATGAAAGAAAGGACAAGTAACAAGGCGATCAAAATACAGAAGAAGCAAAGAATAAACGAGACTGCAATTAGGATGAACAAGAACAGAGTGAAGATTATGATTTCTTGATTAGGGGAGTAAATGTTAGAATTAAAGTAATCAAGAAATCATAAGAAGTATGTAACAATCGAAAGCCAGAGGGCTGAACTTATTGTTTAGATAGTTTGTAACCATATAGCGGTTATTAGTAGTTAAAAGTAGTTATAGTTAGTTAAATAACCGTTTTATGGTTATGGTAGTTATTTGGTAGTTAATTTTCGGTTACAACCGAATAGTCACGATGGTTCATGGAACCGGTTAGTACTATATATATAGGAGTCATTTCTAACGTTTATTAGTGTGTGGATAATAATAATATTGTGTGTTTATCATAAAACAAACCCACCCTCTGTGTTATACTGAATCACAGCACAATCTGATGTGCATACCGATACACGTTCATCAATGATTAATCCAAGATCCGTAGGACCTCAACACATAATGGACTAGCAACCAAACACTCAATAAATAGGCGCTGCGAGTTTTAACGGACTTATCTTCACACTTAACATTTTCTATATCTTGCTTTTCTTTTGATAAACTCTTCTTCTTTCTTTTTTTTCACATACATTTTGAACTATTCTTTTGTTTCTTTCTTTTTTTTCGCATATTTTATGACGGGGGATTAATTTGACTTTATGACATATTTTTCACACTTCTATAATCAAATATAAATATACACCAATAATTGTCCTTCTTATGCTTAAAATGTGTACACGGTACAGTACACCCAATATTTATTTTTCAGGGGGAACTTAAATTAAGTTTGTGCATTTTAATATTGAGACAATCAGAATCAAATCTATATGCAATGATAGATACTCCCTCCGTCCTATTTTTATTGTCCACTTTGACTTTGACCGGTATTTCTTGTTCAACTTTGACCATTAATATATTTATTTGTGTTATATAATACTTGATGAAACTTATACCAATGAAAATACATTTAAAACACAATACATTCATGTATTTTTCATCAAGTATTATATAACACAAACAAAAATAATTATGGTCAAAGTTGAAGAATATAGACCAAAAAAGTCAATATGGGACAATAAAAATGGGACGGAGGGAGTATCATTTTGCAAACGCAATCCCAAAAACGCCCTAAAAAATTACATATACAATAATAGTCTAACAATTGGTCCAGCCTTAGATAGATAATATTTGTTATCATTTAAAAAAGGCTAATATATACACAGGTCTTCCTAAAAGTCTGATTATAGAATTGGCCTCTCAATACTCTAAAACAATCTTGTGTGAGTGTGTCCACCACTATATTCCAAATGATATCTCCCTTACTTGGTGTGTGTTTGTCTCCACCCACAAATCAAAAAGGTGTCAAGAACATTGATATATAAATAGCGAAGACACTAAGAAGTTAGCATATTATAACCCTAAGTGAAGTGCAAAAATGGCAACTACTGGTTTTCATCTAATTGTCACTCTTCTTGCTTTTTCTCACCTTGTGTTCATGGCTAATGCTATATTAACATCGAGTAAGTCTCCTAGAACTAATTAAACTATCGGATGCATAATATAATTACTGTCTATCACTATACTACCTTTGAGTGCATGCATCCTATCCTAAGGTTACTCATGGTAAACATTGATATAAATTTTGTTAACTATTAACAGGGAACATTCATAGACATGTGTTGCATGAGAAACTAGAAATCAAAAATCAGGTACAATCTACATCGTGTGTGAATTTGTGCATGTAAAACATATGTGTTACCAAATAAAGATAGAATCCTGAGAACTTTCTGTTATGGTTTATTTGAAATGAATTATATAGATGGTGAATGTCGAAGAAACTGCATTTTTGGACGATGAATTTATGAGTGAGAGGATGGATTTGGAGAAAACAGACTATCCAGGACCAGGAGCAAACAAGAACCACACTCCAAAACCGCCCCAACGAGACTGAGAATGATCAAAGGTTTTAAATATTTACATATGGGTGCTTTTTCTTAATCTAATTAGGGTTTGAACTAGAAAGTTTGCTTCCAAGAATTAGGGTTTGAAGTAAAATGGGGTTTTTATGGTGACATCTTGTTATATTGGTTAAATGGATTGTATGCATGTGTGTGTAAATCAGGTAGTTGTAATGTTGTAAGAAGCAGAAGTTATCGTTTTATGAATAAATTATGTATTTCGTTGTAAAAGGATGCATCAGATAGTCTAGTTTGAATTGCAACTTTGGTTCAACTAATCTGTAAAGAAAATGTTTTCTAAATTAGTTGTATTAATTTAAGTTTGAAAATACTAAGAGAGACAAATGAATAGTTATAATCTTCCTTCACAGATCTTTAAATGAAGGCTTATGTGAATTTTAATTTCTTTTCCTCGATTCATAATGCTT
This sequence comes from Chrysanthemum seticuspe, assembly GCA_019973895.1. NCBI lineage: Eukaryota > Viridiplantae > Streptophyta > Magnoliopsida > Asterales > Asteraceae > Chrysanthemum > Chrysanthemum seticuspe. Next base: position 41,902,873 of record BPTQ01000009.1, read on the forward strand.
GTCATCTTTGGAGAACTTTGAGATATACAATCAATACTGAGTTTGGATGTGCCATATATTTGGTATTTCGGTTTGAATGGATAGAGGTTTATAGGTTGTGGTGTTGGCGTCTATATGTTAGTTATACGTCTGGTGTCTTTGTTGTGTTGATTTCATTAGGGTGTTTTTTTTGGGAGGGTGAGTTTTATAGCTTGGTTAACCATTTCAATTTAGGCCATTCATGTTTGTTGTACGTACCTCTAGCTTCTTGCTAGTTCTAATGAAATTTCTTTGTAGTTTAAAAGAATATTACTGAGTTTGGATCAATATATATGGTACATCCATAGACAATTAATCACTTTACTAATAAATCAAATCATATCATTTGCAGTCACATGCATGAAAAGATCTTTTTAAGGTTTTAGTGAAAGCCAGAATACTTATTTTTGTGTTACTTATCCACAGTTCTAGAACTTGAACATAACTACTATTCGATTAAACTTAGACAAATGAAACTAATACTGAGACATGTATTAACAACTGACCTTCGGCATGCTGCTACAGTTTCTCCATGGTTTGTTGATTGTGTACTTGCTTTCATTTCTTTATGGTTTGTTGATCAAGAAGATTAACCTTTTGTCCATTTTCACAAAGAAAAATTAAGATAAAAGTGAGTTCATGAAGGTATAAAATCAACAAATTAAAAATGAACTCGGTATAGATTATTCGACCCCTACAATCACAATTATATCCTAACAACATGTACTGTTCCATTAAAACGTCTTAGTTTTATTGAGCAACTAATTACAATTTCATAGCTTGGAGGGTGTAAAATTCCCAAGAATCAATTTACAAAACGCGCTATATATATGATGATGATAAAACAAAGTGCCAGCCTTTACTTGATGAACCGCTAATACTTAACAAGAAAATATTTTACTTTTTATTTTGAACGGCAAATTTTATTAGAAACACTCTAACAAGACAATATTCAATGTGGGGATTCAATTTAGGCCTCAACTCTAGAGTAAATTTTCATCTGACTTCTAAACGTAAAAGGCCATTTACCGAGGATTCAATGTGGGGATTCAATGTGGGGTTTACTTCTGATTGCCCTCATTTGTTCACGTGTGCCAATAAAACATAACTTGTTTGCTAAGAGATAATTTAGTGAAGATGTAGGTTTTTGGACATTCTATTTACTGATAATAATGAGAAAAAATTATGTATAAAATTTAAAGAAAGAACCAGCCAACTTTAAATCTTTTTATTCTTTAAAACAATACATTACAAACTTTTTTCTTTTTTTTTGAACGGCAATTTATATTAAGAAGCTAGAAGATATTGAGCAAACAACAAAGAAATGCTCCTAAGAAAGCCTAATGAGCCACCCAAACACAAGTACCACCTCCAAAAAGAAAAAAGAACTTGACACCTATAAATAGACTACACCTAATTCGACGAACCAAAGAACACTTGAAAATACACCAACAAAATTACAACGTCTATTTACGAAGCAACTTGAGCCCTTTGCATAACCTTAGTTTGGAGAGGTATTTGGAAATATAAAGCCTAAGCCATCTTATTTTGATTTAAAAATGATCATATCTTATTCTAAAAGGGTACAAACTATTGCCTCACACTCTGCATATCCAGCTTAAAAAGCAAGACCATGCAAAAAGAAATGTACACACAACAAGGTTAGCTTTTTCTTATGAATTAGTTTTTGCGTCCTAAATCCATTACATGATATCAAATGCAAAGATGAATGATTGTAACACAATAAAAAGTAAACTATATCTTTCTTCTTGTCTTCGCCGTACAAAATGTCAAAGTAGAGCAATAAAGAACTGTCTAGAAAAATATGGGAAATTAAAGCATAAGAACGATCAGCATTTATTTCATTTTATATGTGTGTAACTTTGTAATTGGGTGAGGTGGGTCTGATGTGTTAGTCACTCACTCATTGGAATGAAGTTTATAATGCTATATCGGGTTACAATCATGTTCCCCTGCATTTTCCAACCCATACTGATTTGCATTGTGGGAAACAAATGATCAAAGATCAAATGGTATGGGGAAAATGGGATCAATTGCTGTAGTAAGAACTAATCTCTCTGCCATATGCTTCTACATACAAGTAGCTCGCTTCTATCATAGTTTATTTTAACGGCAATTTTAAGGATCTTACAATTCATTTACAATTAAGATCAAGTGATCAACTATCCAATCTAACCAACTAAGAACCACTTACTTTAGCCTACGAATAATCCACGAGTGAGATATTACTTTGATTTCTTCTACTAACATAACTTATTCTCAGAGGTTTCAAAAAATCAGTATTATATCTTTGCCATTGGGTTATAAACCTTCCATGTGTATACTAAGATGATCATTCTATAATTCCAAGGTAACTTTATCTTTCTCATTAACATCTTTGTCAGAAATTGCACAAAAACTTTATTGAACTATTGTATTAACAAAAATCTGCATGATGTAGTTATAATGTAATATGACATACTCATATGCATTTCTGCTAAAATATTGTAAAATGATGCCTTACCATCTTTCTAAACATATATATAATCAGAAAAAGTAGAACAATATAATGAGACATAATAAAAAGACATACTTATAATAATCACAAGTTGTGATCTGGATTTGTTCATGATGAAATCATAGACCTACTGTAGATATCAAAATAAATAAATAAGCTCTAGCATATTGCAACTTCTAGCGTTCTATAAACTTTAACAACTCTAAAGTCTTAATCCTTACAAAGCCCCTTTGC
>BPTQ01000009.1:41905742-41919564 GCA_019973895.1 Chrysanthemum seticuspe
GGTTTAAGGTCGCCGGAATCTGGGTTTAACCCATGAGGAAGATGAAGATGAAATAAAATAGACCAAAACAATGAAATGACGAGTTTACCCTCATGTGCAAGGCACACCCTAACCTTAACAGACTTTGACTAACCGAGAATTGGTCAAAGGGACCAATCTGGCATTTAATCGCTACTGTTTGGACCCGTGGCGATGATTATGCCCAGGTTCGTCCCATCGCGATCATCCGCTACAAGTTTAGGGACCAACGGTGTATTTTAGTCTTAAAGAAAATCCAAAATAGATATACATTGATGTTAATTGTAAACTCCAAAAGTACTACATGTTCCAAAGATAATTAGTTATCAATAATCAAATCATTTTCAAATTCCGGTTCATCTAGTGAGAGATCGGCAAACTCCAAAAACCCTACGTCTTCCATTGAATCGAAAGTATCTCCTCCCACATCCCACGTCTTTACATCATCGTTCGGATTCCTTGACAAAAGTCTTAGATTATTATGGATGTAAACCAAGTCTTGGATGGCAAGTAAAGTTCCATAAACCTATATATTACATATTACAAATTTAGAATATATTTGAATTACATGGGCCCATAACGTATACATTATATTACATGTTACAATATACTGTAATTGAATTACATATTACAATATAATTGAATTATATATTACAAATACATAGACCCACAGTAGCATATGTATACAATGATCAGTTAAATTACATGGAGTCATGGATAAGGATAACATATTACATGGAGTCATGGACCCACAGTAGCATACAAAATTACATATTACATGAGTCATGACGGTTGGGTTTCCAATGCATGGGTTTGGAATACAAAAAGCCCATTAAAACCATTAAAACCCATCTTAAATACAGAACGGCAAAAAAACCAAGAAACTGCCATGGAAACGCATGAAAATCAGGAAACTGCCAGGGAAACGCCATGGGAATCCAGGAACGGCTAGGGAAACGGCAAGGAAACGTTTCGGGGCCGTTCCCGTTCCCACCACGTTTCGAAACGGGTACGCGGGCCTCGAGGGCGTTTCGGTGCAACACTGGCTGCAGTGGGCTTTCAAAAGCATTATGCTCATAATCTATTAGAATTTGCTTATGGGCCCAACTGATTGTTTGTAATAAAACTATCCAATGTGAAAGTGTGAAATTATGTCTGCAATGAACAGCTACTTTTATCGAACACAACGGTGTTCATCTAAGCTTATTTGTCGTGTTTAAGAGTTTATATAAAAGTTTGAAAGTTAATAAGATCAACTCTTATGGCTTATAAGCTTATTCTTTTTTTTTGGGTAAAGGGTTTCGATACCCGGTGAATAGAATAAATAAAATACAATGTTTAGTTAGGTGGGAGAGTGGTGATGAGCCACTCTAAACCAATTGCAAAAGCAAGCTACCTATATGAACGAACAAGCTCGAACATAACAACCACTTATAACAAATTACAAGATATGAACTTAGAAAAAATAAACCATTCAGCGCCTATGCATCCAAGAGCATATCTTTAAAAAAGAAAACATCACGTTATATCAGTTGAGATATTCCACTTGCGTAATGTATCCACCACCTTTCGCGTTAATTTGAATCGTATAGTGGTCATCTTCAGCCTCACTATCTCCATGATAATATCGCACACCTGTTCTTCTCGTCTAATATCTTTGGAATAAAGGCGGTTATTCCTCTCTTGCCATATGTAGTACGAGGAAGCGGCAAAAACCAAATGACGAGCAATGCTCCCTATGGAATTACACAACGAGATAGGTAATAACCAAGAAGTGATATCTGTTAACCTTGGTAACATAACCTGTAGATCAGCCTTACGGGTTACCAGCTTCTAAACCTTAGAAGAAAACGAGCATTCGAAGAAAAGATGCTCGTGAGAATCAGGTACAGCCTTACATAATGCGCACCGAAGCAGGTTTAACTCGGCTGAGCCGCCAACATCCCATTGCTTTAGTTTATCTTGGGTTTTTAACTTTCTACGCATAAGTAACCAAACATGGAATGCATGATGAGGGATAGCAGCAGGAAACCACACTATACGAGTCCATGGGACTTCATGTCCTCTTGGTCTAATTGTATCCCACACAAGCCACACTTGGAAGTCTTTCAGCCGACCGTCTCTAGTTTTCCACAAAACCTTATCTTCTTTATTTTCGATTAAGATTAGGGGCATAATCTGGTTTACAATAGGAAACCTAGTATTCCAAGTACTTGGCCAAGACCAAGAACCATTTAGTAGCACATCGGAAACACATTCAGAGAGATTAAAACCTTCTCTAGTGATGGTTCGCATAGTCAAACGGTTTCGAATAGGACTTTGTTCGCACATATATCAAACCATATTGATGTCGTTTTACCATTTCCTATTTGATGCCAAAAGTATGGTCTAACAATATTTCTAATTTGAAGAATCTTCCTCCAACCCCAGCTCACATTGGACCTAAGTGGAACATCCCAAAAGTTTTGACCCTTTAATTTGTAAGTATGGATCCAACGCACCCACATTGAATCCTTACGAGCAACAATGTTCCATATATGTTTCGCCATCAATGCGACATTGAACTTTTCTTAGTGTCTAATTCCCAACCCACCTTCATGTTTAGGAAGGCATAAATCATCCCATGCAACCTTTGCTTTCCCTCTTCTCATATCTCCATGGCACCATAAAAACCCCCTTATTAGTAGTTCAATATCTTGAATTATGTGGATAGGAAGAATAAAAACCGATGCCTAATAACCATGCATGGACGAAATGACCGATAAAACAAGTTGAAGTCTACCCGCAAATGAGAGACTTTTGTTCTTCCAATCACTAATGCGATTTTGAACCCTCTCTACAAGAACTTTGCAATCTTTGTAGAGGAGACGAGACGAAAGCAAGGGGACCCCAAGGTATTTAATGGGAATGGTACGTGCTTCGTATGGCATCATTTGGAGAATAGAAGATTTGACATGGCTTGCCACATTACAAAAGAATGTTGTGCTTTTAGGAATACTTGGAACAAGACCTGAAACCTCTTTAAACTCCTGTAATGATCAATTCATCTGCAAAACATACATTTACAGTCTTTTGCTTATGACAATGATTATGTTATTGGAAATCCTCATTACTCGACACCTTTCGTCTAAGGATGAGCGTAAGAATTTCCATCACCAATGTGAAAAGATAAGGAGACATCGGATCCCCTTGCCTTAATCCTCTTTTACCCTTGAAATAACCATGAAGCTCGCCATTTATACATAAAGAAAATGATGTAGAGGATACACATGCCATGATCCAAGACACCATCTTTGTATGAAAACCAAATCCAATAAGAATACCTCTTAAAAACCGCCAGTCAACTGTGTCATAAGCCTTTTGAATATCAACTTTAAACGCGCATCTAGGGGGCCTTTATTCAAATGATAATTGTGCATTAACTCTTGAGTGAGTAATATATTGTCTGATATACTCCTACCCGGAATAAAAGCCGATTGATTCTTACTAACCACATCACCCAAGCCTTCTTTCAACCGATTAGTAATAATTTTACTAATGCACTTATAAATAACGTTGCAACAAGAAATAGGATGGTAGTCATTTACACGAGAAGGAGTGGATACCTTCGGGATAAGAGCTAATATCGTATGGTTCACTTCTTGAAGCAACTTTCCATTTGAGAAGAAGTCCCGAACAACATTACATACATCATTCCCTACGATATCCCATGATTTTTTGAAGAAAACCGAGGTATATCCATCGGGACCCGGGGCTTTGTCATTCCCAATATCGAACATGGCAGCTTTTACCTCTTCGTTTTTGAACTCTAGAATCATATGGTCAGCTTTAGAAGAGGTTAGCTTCTTCGAGAACAGGTAATGAGTGTCTAAGGGAGTTGTATCCCTCTCAACTCCAAGAAAGCTGGTATAATGATCTACAAAGACAGGGGCAACACTTGGGCCTTCGTGTAACACATTGTTCAAATCATTAACAGCCTCTATCCTACTACTACATACTCGATACTTAACCATTTTATGAAAGTACGCGGAATTCGAATCACCAACACAAAGCCATTCCACTTTAGCTTTTTGCCTCAAGAAACGCTCCTCATCAAGCACCGCTTCATTAAAAGATTTAAGATAAACAGCCTCTTCATCTCGTAATAACTTGGACGAGGGATCTTTATCAAGTGCTTTTTGAACTTCATCTAATTCATTTCTTAACAATACAACCCGTTCATGGAGGTTACCTTGTCTCATAACAAGCTTTCGAAGAGGTTTCTTCAAGAGCTTCAATTTCTTAACAATTTTGAACATGTTATGACCACTAATATCCATGTGCCATCCTTCCATAACCAAAGGTTTAAATTCAGGTTTGTAAACAATAAAGTTCGAAAATTTAAATGGTTTTGGCCTGGTTTTGGAGACTTGTTTTAGTTTAAGAACAGCATGTGCATGGTCTGAAATCATGTATGGTTGAAAGATAACACACGAGCCCGGAAATTCATTGGTAAAGCACATATTGCTCATAACTCTATCAATCTTTTTGAGCATACCCGTTTCGGCCTTTGGTTTTTGGTTCCAAGTATAATGTAAACCCGTGTTGTTAATGTCCCCAACTTCAATAGTCTCGACATACTCTCTAAATTCTCGCATGGCAATGTTAACATCAGAAGTGCCAAAGAATGTATCATCTATGTTCAAGGCAGCGTTGAAGTCGCCCATAAGGATCCAAGGCTTGTCCCTCACAAACAGTTTGTGAACACATAAGTTTCTCCAAAGTTCACGCCTATGAATATAAGCATTACCTGCATAAACAAATGAGCAAAATAGCTTTTTTTGGTCACATTTTATTACAAGTAATGTATGCATTACTTGATCTGATTGTGAGATGATCATAATGTCCACCATATCCGAATTCCAGCCTAGAATTATTCGAGAGCCTTTAACACATTGGCTCCCATTTGATGTCCACTTCCAATGATTACACACTTTAGCGCACACCTTGTCGAACTTAGCAATATCCACATGAGACTCCAATATAGCACATACTTGCAAGTGATTTTCATTGATCACTTGCCGAACCTCTTTTTGCTTAGGGGTACGGTTCAATCCCCTAATATTCCATGAAGATATGCTACACATTGGGAACCTCTTGAGAGGGAGTGCTTGCCCCCTTAGTTCGGTCTTCTGTACCCTCCACTATAAATTTCCCCATTTCGTCATAAACATTCTCCACGTCATCGTCATCATCATCATCATCATCATCATCATAATATTTATTAACTTCATTAAAGATAGAATACTTATTTGAAACAGTAACTACACCTTTATCCTTATTAGTCGATGAACTAGCCACATTTAGTTTGCTTGTCGATGGATTATCTACTTATTTCACTTGATTTTTCATAGTACTAGTATGCATGGAATTCGAGACAGGTCGATACACGAACTTGTTTTGCTTGATGCCCATAAAACGATCGTTTTGTTCTTATAAGAAGAACCACAGTTCTTCACAGCTTGGAATCCGTCACTATCTATTTCTCCACTCTTTTTGGCAGCCTCTTTAGTCACATGTAGGCATGTTTCGATAAAATGTCCAAAGATCTTACAATTTGTGCAACATGGAGGCCTCCATTCGTACTCAATAGTTACCTTTTCACAAGTGTAACCTTCATCCTCTAAATTTGGTATAGCAAGCACCATTGTTTCTTTCATTTCCTTCTCCGCATCAATTACAACCATGGCTCTAGCGTAACTGTTTCTACCCCACGACTCATTACACATTGTACTTGTGTATGAGTCAAGCATAATAGGCATGCCAATTTTGCTTGCAATAGCGCTCAAACCATCAGCTGTAAAAGCCGCCATAGGCACATCATGGATCTTAACCCACACAGGAATAGAAGTTACATTTTCTTTAGTTAGACATGCCGATGGAGACCACTTGTTCAAAATGATTGGAACATTGCGTACCATCCATGGGTCGTTTTCAAGAACATCATCCATACATTTCTATGTTGAGAGCTTAAAGAAATAGAACCCTCTGGCATTCATCATGATTTTTTAATTCCATGCATTAAAGACATAATTCTTGACCACAGGAAATGCCACTCTTTTACCAATAAAGTACCCGTACAAAGAGTTACTCATCCTATCATTGACTTCCATAACAGATGACACCGGTATCTTTACTTCAAACTCATTTGATTCTAGGTTCTCTAAATCCAGTTTTCGAAAATTTACCTTTGTTTGAACCTTGTCAATTGTAACAGCAGTAGCAAAAGACACATGTTTACCTTCCTTAGCAGCCCTTGATGACTCTTGAACCATATGGAGCAAATTAGAATTCGTATTACCATTTTGACCTTCCATATTCTTGATCTTATCACTAATACTAGACAATAGCGAACTTATATCCCCCTCTCCCGAACTCTCCTCCATCAACACACAAATTGGTAAACAAATTAAAAAGACACGAAGATCAAACCCTAATCTTCAAGGTAATAACACCCTAATAAGCGATTAGGGTGCTTGAGCAGTAACTACACTTAAATCAACAGCAACAAAACGATAATTGAATTAATTGAAGAGTCAATTAAAGAAAAGCCCTAACCAACCTGTAATTAATCATGTTGAATGGTGGTCAGAATAGCAGATATGGTGATGTTCTCTTTCCATTGACTCTTAAGCTTATTCTTGTCAAGTTAACTAAGCTATTAGCTCAAGTTTATAAGCTCATAAGTTATAAAAAATTGAACTTATTGGCTTTTCGATTTTTACATATGAATAAGCCTTCAAATTAAATTAGAAAAACACCCCGTTAATGGATTAATGTTTGCTATGTAATCAGAAGTTGTCATATTAACCAAAGTGCTACATATACTTGTTAATTGTATAATTGATATGCTGAATATGTTTCATTGACTTGAATGATTCTGCCATACATACAATACGGATATATACAAGAGCAAGGTACATTCTAGAATTGGGCTAGGCCCATTACATAACTACATACAGGCTAACACTCCCCCGCAGTCGAAGCGGGAGGACACCGGACACTGAGACTGGAACGAAACTCTTCAAATAGCGCAGATGGCAATCCTTTGGTGAAGATATCCGCATACTGATAGCGAGAAGGAACATGTAGCACTCGAACCGCACCAGTGGCAACCAAGTCACGAACAAAGTGAATGTCAATCTCAATGTGCTTCGTACGTTGATGCTGAACTGGATTACAAGATAAGTAGACTGCACTGACATTATCACAGTAGACAAGTGTGGCAGAAGATAATGGAGTGTGTAGTTCACGAAGTAAGTTTCGGAGCCAACAAGTCTCGGCAACAGCATTTGCGACACCACGGTACTCAGCCTCAGCACTGGAACGAGAAAGTGTATGTTGACGCTTAGAGGACCAAGAGAGTAAGTTGTTGCCAAGAAAAACACAGTAACCAGATGTGGATCTCCGAGTAGTGGGGCAACCAGCCCAATCAGCATCAGAATAGGCAACTAACTCTGTAGTAGACGATGAAAATAACTGTAGTCCATAATCCAAAGTGCCCTGAATGTATCGCAAGATCCTCTTGAGAGCAGAGAAATGAGGCTCTCGAGGGTCATGCATATGAAGGCAAACCTGCTGAACTGCATAAGAGATGTCTGGTCTAGTGAATGTGAGATACTGTAATGAACCTGCAAGACTCCGATATAATGTAGGGTCGGAGATCGGATCACCATCATCCCCTAGTTTGGACTCGGTATCAACAGGAGTCCGACAAGGGTTACAAGTAACCATGTGAGCCCGCTCCAAAACCTCTAAAGCATATTTCTTCTGTGATAAGAACAACCCTGAGGAATCTCGAGAAACAGAAATGCCCAGAAAATAATTAAGAGGCCCGAGATCCGTCATGGAAAACTCCTGATGCATAGAGTGAATAATCCGCTGTAACAAGTTCTCAGAAGAAGCAGTGAGTACAATGTCATCAACATACAGTAATAAATAAGCCGTATCGGTCCCCTGCTTGAAGATGAAAAGAGATGAATCACAGCGACTATGAGAAAATCCAACCCGAGTGATGTATGAAGCAAATCGTTGGAACCATGCTCTAGGGGCCTGTTTGAGTCCGTACAAAGACCGCTGTAACAAACATACATAATCAGGGTGAACTGAATCTCTGAAACCTGGGGGCTGATGCATGTATACAGTCTCAGATAAGTCACCATGCAAGAAAGCATTCTTGACATCAAGCTGATGGATCGGCCAATGTCGAGAAGTGGCAAGGCTCAAAACCGTTCGAATAGTGCTCGGTTTAACAACTGGACTAAAAGTCTCATCTACGTCAACCCCGTCCAACTGATTACTACCATTTGCCACAAGACGAGCTTTGTAGCGACTAAGAGTACCATCAGCCAAGTACTTGTGACGGAAAAGCCACATACACCTAATAATGTTGGTGTGAGCAGGGCGAGGTACCAAGGTCCAAGTTCCATTTTTAATAAGGGCATTGTATTCGTCATGCATAGAATTTTGCCAATTTGGGTCATTGTGAGCTTCACGATATGATTTGGGTAAAGGAGAAATTGAAGACACAAGCATGTTGGGACGAACAGTAGGACGATTAGTCCCGACACGAAAGCGTGTGACCATGGAATGAGTTGATACAGGGTTTGGGTTGTGTGGGGGTTGAGGGATTATTGTTGGAGATGTGGTAGAGGGTGATGTGGGAGTTGGTATGTTATTTGGAGTGGTGGGTGGTGAGTCGTGCTGAGCTGGAGTTTGTGTTGGTGTTGTTGGTTCAGGTGTGGGAGGAGGGACGTTAGTTTGGGCAATTGGTGGTGATGGGGTGAAAGTCGGACTGATATCGGGGGAATCATCTAAGAAGTCATAGTGTGGTGCAGAGGTAGGTTTAGAGGTGCCATAGGGAAAGACAGTTTCATCAAATGTGACATGTCGGGAAAGTATAATTTTGTTGGTGTTTAAGTCGAGGCAACGATAGCCACGGTGATTTGAGGCTTGTCCCAAGTGAATGGAGGGTGTGGCACGAGGTTCAAGTTTGTGGTGAGGTTCAAGGTGGGGGTAACATAAGCAACCAAATGTGCGTAGGAGGCTGTAATCTGGATTCTGACCAAACAATCGGGTGTATGGTGTGTCGTTGGAAATAGCAGTAGAGGGTAGGATATTTAGTAAGTGGATAGCCATATTGAGGGCTTCAACCCAGAAAGTTGGTGGAAGGTTGGCTTGAAATAGCAAGGTCCGAATGAGATTATTTATGGTGCGAACCATTCGTTCGGATTTGCCATTTTGTTGAGATGTTTTGGGGCATGAGAAACGAAACTGAATGCCATTATTGGCAAAGAGTTTATGAAGGGTACGGTTATCAAACTCACCGCCATGATCACACTGAAATGACCTGATTTCACACTGAAATTGAGTGTGAACGTAATTACGGAAAAGCACAAATTTAGACAATACATCAGATTTGTTAATTAACGGATAAACCCAAACAAAGTGAGAATAATGATCCAAAAACAACACATAATATTTGAAACCTGATAGACTCGGAACTGGTGAAGTCCAGACATCCGAGTGAATAATGTCAAAACATGCATTAACGACAGTATTAGAACTAGAAAATGGAAGCCTAACATGTTTGCCAAGTTGACACGCATGGCAAAGCAAGGGAGGCTTTTCCTTATTACATGAAATAACTTTATGTGAAACAAGACGACGTAACACTTCGCTTCCTGGGTGTCCAAGACGCTGATGCCACGTATATTGACTGACAAGGAGAGCTTGAGGAACAGGGGACGGAGCTGTGACTGGATAAAGGTCCCCGGTGCTATCACATCGGAGAAGCACCCGACGCGTCATGAAATCCTTAACAGAAAAACCAAAAGGATCAAATTCAACAGTACATTTATTATCGCGAACAAATTGATGAACATATATTAAATTTTTGACAATATGAGGGGTAATAAGGACGTTATTTAAGTGGAGTGGTCGGCTAGGGGTGGGCAAAATGCTATGCCCCGTATTGATGACGGGAATGGAATGCCCGTCACCAACCGAGACGGACGGATACATACACATATTAAAAATGTTACTAAGACTATTAGTTGAGGAATTTAGATGAAGACTCGCACCTGTATCCATGTTCCATGCACCGGTCGTGGGGTCTTGAAGAGTACCAGTGGTAAACGCATGTGGTAATATTGTCTCTTGTCCCGGACCCTCCTGATGAACAGTAGCAGTGGTGAGGTGGGGTGCGGTTGGGCTGAATTGAGCCGGTTGGAGTGGTGCGAAGTGTGGTTGGGCCTGGGGTGTGGCGGGCTGAAGTGGCTGTGTTTGGGCAGTTTGGGCGTTATATGGGTCTGGTGGTGGGCGGATAGTGGCAACTGGGCTGGAGTGGTATGTAGGATGGGCTGAGGTTGAGGTGCTAAGGTAGGCTGAAGGCCCAGGTATTGTGTTTGGGCTGCTAAACTTGCTAGGTGTGGTAGTGGACTGATTTGTAATTCCCAACCTGTTGAGGATACGTATTATAGTATCTTCAGTAATGTTTTGGTCTTTGTTCTCAACTGTACGCCCTATAGTTTTAGTGTTGGTGTCGTGAACAAACCTACAACTAGCCCCATATCGACAATATCCTTTTGCATGGTTAATACACGGGTTGCGAGACTTAACTTGGGGATTAGTGGGATTGCGTGTGTTACCTTTTTCAGTCAAAAAAACCATTGAGGATGAATCCATGGTAGGAGAAATAGACTTAGACTTTAGCCGCATCTCTTCGGTGATGAGCATAGAGCGAGCCGTCTTCAAATCAGGAAACGTGTCACGATAGTGCATATAGCCACAAACTTGGTTGTATTGATCCGGGAGACCATCTAGAACATAATGAACCACGTCTTCATCATCTACGGGTGAATCAAGGCTAGCGAGTGTTGTCATTATGGATTCAACTTTTTGAAAGTATGCCTCCATACTTAGGGCCCCAAGTTTAATGGATCGTAACTCCGTCTTTAAGGCAGAAGTGTGTGCCCTTTTGTTGTCTTTCACAAGATCACCTAGAAAGTCCCAAGCCGCTTGGGCGGATTTGGGTCTAGCATTAACCAATCGTTTTTGTAGAGATTCGGATAAGGTATAAAAGATCCATGACAAGATGATTTTGTCTACCTTTTGCTCCTCCGGAGTAAGAGGAGTGGGAGTGCTAGTAGTGCCCCCATTCGAAGAACCATGAACGAATTTAGTGACGTCGTATGTATCACAAAGTTGTTCAAAGAAAAATTGCCATGAACCATAGTTCCAATCATCAAAGTCAAGCTTGACGGGAACACGCGTGTGAAGGTGGTGATGGGTAACAGCCGACAACTTATCGGAGAGGGTAACCTGGGGTTGGTCGTTGGATCCTGTCATGATGTGTTTAGTGTATTAAAAAGGGTGGGATGGGAATAAATTTTTTGTACAGGAAGCTTTTAAACTTGTGACCTTTGCACAAGAACAATGATATTAGTGCGGATTTGTGACTAAAACACAAATCACCAACACGTAAACTGTATTGGAAACAGAAAACTGGACAAAAAAAAAAAAAAAAAAAAAAAAGATGTTTAGGGTTGTATGATGTGAGATCGAAGGACCAGAGAAGGGGAGGTGAGGAGCGTGGTGAGTTATTTTGGGAGGGTCGTGATTTTAGGAAAAAATTAACTGGCTTGATACCATGTTAATTGTATAATTGATATGCTGAATATGTTTCATTGACTTGAATGATTCTGCCATACATACAATACGGATATATACAAGAGCAAGGTACATTCTAGAATTGGGCTAGGCCCATTACATAACTACATACAGGCTAACAATACTATGCTGATATGATACGATATACTCGTATCAAACCAACATTTTTCCAAAGTTCGTGACATATTAGCTATCTCCGATCCAACACGACTTTATGTCAAAACTAACTTTAAAACCGACGAAGACAAGACATTATGATAGATTCTTCATTCGAAAATGACAATTTCCAAAATGAACGGTTTCATACCATCGTTCAGGATTTCAAAATGAATCCATTTCTTCCACATGTGAACTTTTATCCTCTTCCTACATCTGAATCTAATCAAAACGATAAAAATCCCGAATACAACCAAAACCCCAATGATCAAGCAACAAGACTCGTCGTTTCTCGTTCACATGAAAGAATTATTAGTGGATAATTAGGCCCAAGCCCGGTTTGTGGGTTTAGGGTATTAGGGTTTTCACCATTATAAATAATGGTCCATAATAATATTATACCTACGGGTTTTAATGTTCTAACATGGTTTCAGAACGGGTCTGATCCTCAGAACGGGTCTGATCCTCAGACCTAGGTGGCTATGTTGAGCCGCCTACTCTAAGCCACCCGTCAAACCTCGTATCTCCTATCTCAAAACCTAAAAACCTAAAAAAAAAAAAAAAAAAAAAAAAAAAAAAAAAAAAAAAAACCCGATGGGCTACTATTGTTAGTGATGTGCTGATCTCTTATTTAATGTTTCCACCATTGGTTGCTGATGACAATGATGGCTGATCTCTTTTTGAAGCAATTCGGCTACTACTGACGTGCATGTAGAACTGGTTATTTTCTTTCGATTTATAGGTGTTTCTTATTATCATCATGTGCTCGATGATTAAAAAAAAAGTTATATATTTGTTTTATTGTTTGTTTTTGTTTTATGTCGAATCCAGGGTATCAATTCCCGAGACGACTTTTGTTGGTGTCGAATCTAGGGTATCAATTCCCGAGACGACTTTTGTTGGTGTCGAATTCAGGGTTCTTATTCCCGAGACGACTTTTGTTGGTGTCGAATCCAGGGTTCTTATTCCCGAGACGACTTTTGTTTGGTGTCGAATCTAGGGTTCTTATTCCCGAGACGACTGTTTGGGATACTTTGGGTTATCCCGTTTTATTTTGGTTATTGTTTTATTTTGTTTTTTTTTTAAGTTTCCTACTCCAGTTCGAGCTTTCGCGATTTCGCCGCTCGAACTGCGGGGGAGTATTAGAGAATAAATAGGTACAAGCCCGGTTTGTGGGTTTAGGGCATCTAGGGTTTTGCCATTATAAATAATGGTGAATAATAAAGTTATACCTACGGGTTTTATCTATTATCTAACACCAACATCCACCAATCATTCGCCCGCTAACTTATAGTGTTGATAAAAAATAAAAATAAAAAATCCAAAGATGACGAGAAACCCGAAATCTGCATCCCAAACCCACCCAACTGTTCCCTTCCATTGGGGACGCTCTAACAAAACTCAAACCCTCTCAGAATCATCTTGTAAACCATAAACAACACAAGTCCCTCATTTTCACTTTGCAATAACCATAATGGGTTATATGGGCATTAGAATGCGTCATTAACTTTGACATGCGAAAATCTCATTAAAATTAGTTAACGTATAAGGCTAGATAGTTGCCCGTTTGTGGTTAACTCTCAAACGTAAAACTCACATCATGTGAAGTTATCTAAATGGATTAGAATTTTCTGATAATTATAGGATAAAGATTATGAGTTTTAATGTCATTCTTTAGGATTGTTTATTTGGTGTAGCTAGTGGTGCACATTCCGGTTAACCGGTTCGGTTTGACGGCCGGTCAAAACCGAACCGGTTTGGGTCAACGAGAAAAAAAACTGGTCGGGCCGGTTAACCGGTTCGGTCCCGAACCGGATGTGGAGGCTGAAAAACCCAACCGGTCCAAACCGGTTTGGGTTTGGTTTGGGACCGGTCTAGACCGGTTAACCGGTTTTGACCGGTTCTAGTTTTTTTTTTTTTTTTTTTTTTTTTTTTTTTT